>OX459029.1:66509445-66670165 GCA_949775025.1 Tricholauxania praeusta | reverse complement strand
GTAAAAATATTAGCAGCGTTTTTGGAGAAAGGTTTAAGTGGCGTTTGTTGGTATCCAATCCTCAAGTACCTCGAATATATTTCCTACCGAAAATTCATAAATCTGGCAAAAAAGGTCCGACCAATAGTGAGCAATATAAATGCACCAATGAAAAAAATTTCAAAATGGCTAGTGAGTGAACTTAAGAGTGTTCCAAATGTTAAGAGTCTTTCCGTTAAAAATTCATTTGAATTTGTTGAAAAAAATTAAAGACATCACAATTCAAAGTGACGAAATCATGGTATCTTTTGATGTAGAATCACTTTTTCCATCAATACCAGTTCCTGAAGCCTTGAATGCCTTAAAAAATCACCTTGTTGTACATGAAGTACCAGCGGAGAGGATTGAAATTTATATGAATATTGGCAAATGTTGTATGGCACAAAATTTTTTTCAATTTCGTGGTGAATTTTTTTAAAATAGAAAAAGGGACAAGCATGGGAAACTCTTTATCCCCAGTATTAGCTGAAGTATTTATGGCGGAATTTGAAATAAATTTACAAAAAACAAAAAAACTCCCAAAACTTTGGCCTACGCTATGTTGATGATGTTTTTGCAATTGTCAAGAAACAGGAAGTGATCCCCTTTGTTGAATATTTTAAATTCTCAATGCGCATCAATTAAGTTCACCATGGAAGAAGAAAGAGAGGGAAGTATTCCATTTTTTGGATCTTATGCTAAATAGAGTGAATGGAAAAATCGAAATTGGGATCTACCACAAGGATTCCAGCACAATGAGATATATCCCATCTGATTCCCATACACCAATTCAACATAAATTAGCCGCATCCATTCAATGGTGCACAGGTTAGTTAAATTACCTTTATCTATAGCAAATTTCAACAAAGAATATGAACATATTAAAACCATTGCCCTAAAAAATGGATATAAAGTAGAATTGGTCGACAAAATAATTAAACAACATTCAAAAAAAGTAATGCGGTCTAAAATGACAACCCTATATACACAAACACAGGCCATAAATAAGGAACGATGAGACTAAAGAGTTGCCTTGCATTTTGTACCAGAAATAACAAAACAAATTGAAATCAGTGTTTAAGAAACACAATATGACATTGGTATTTAAAAACAACAACAAAATTAAGCAACATTTAAGTTCAACAAAAGACAAAATCGCCGATTTAGACAAAGCCGGGATTTATGAAATTGAATGTGGAGACTGCAAACAAAAGTATTACGGCCAAACACGAAGAGGGATTGGAAAACGTTTCAAAGAGCATGTCAGCTACATAGCAAAAAAATCAGCCAAAGAAGTCAGCCTTTGCGGATCATGTTCTTAATAATTCACATTGGAACTTTTCTAAAGAAAATGTATTTTTAAGAAAACATGTGAATGGATTACAACAAATTGGATGCATATGAAAGCATTTACATACAAAAAGATAGAAATGCTATAAATTTAGACAAAGGAAATATTATTTCAGATTTATTTAATTTTTGCAGTATAAAATAATTTAGAAAAAAATTTTTTATATTTTTTAAAAAAAATTTTTTGAAACACTCCAAATTAACTAATTTAAAATATTTTTTGAAACACTCTTTTTCTTATTTGTTTCTTGTTGTTGTTTTTCTAATTCGTTTTTACCCGTTGTCAATCTCAATGTATGTACATATATGTTAGGTTATTGACATATGTAATTTTTTTCACATTTCGCATAGAATGCTTTGTTTACGATTATTTTTTGAATTTCAATTTCATTCGTGTTGCAGAAGATGACCAGCAGGCTGGTCGAAATGCATCCAATTGTGTTTTTAATAAATAAATAAAAATAAAAGTTTTTTAAAACAATAAGCAAAATCAAAATAAGGTTTTTTAATTTTTACAAAATGCATTATATAATGAAGATTTGATTTTTTATTTTGTTATTTTTAATTTTCTTTTAAATACAATGAAAAATTATAAGAATTAAATATATAGTTCAAATAATTGCCTTTAACAAAAAGCCTGAAAAGCCTGAAAAGCCTGACTTTTTCTTTTTAGCTGAAAAAATTATATGTTGTAGATTCTGCGATTTTGGACAGCTTTTGTTACATCAATTTTTTTAAAGCTGACAGACACACCCCCTAGGTACAAATTACTTGGCTTGTCCCTGGAGGAACCACCAGGACCCCAAAGCTCAAAATCAATTTTGCAAGAGAACATTTATTTGATTTTATTATGTTAAATATATTGAAGACTTATAGAAGAATGAGACCAAAAAAGATTAAATGAAATTGAATATAAAATTTAAGTAAAGTGAAAGTAAGAAAATCAGTTTTGTTTTGAAGTAAACCACAAATTAACTCCACATTTACAGAAAACCAAATAAACCATATGAGGCACCCAGTTGTAAAACCGGCCAAGTCCAAAAAAATAAAATTTTGAGATATTCTCATATATAAAAATCTAGACCATGCTTTATCTTTCTACAATGGTTTTATTATAAAAAAAATTTTTTTGACAGAAATATTACACTTTTTAATTTATAATTGATTTATGGGTTTCAAAACCGGCCAAGTCCATGAACTTGCATTCAAAACCAATCCAACGCCTTGGAATCAAAACCAGCCAAGTCCAGTACAGTGGTATCAAAACCGGCCAAGTCCACTTTTTTTCCAACGTCTTGGAATCAAAACCGGCCAAGTCCAGTTCATTGGTATCAAAACCGGTCAAGTCCAAAATTGTTTTCTCAAAAACATTCGCAAATAAGACTTGAAATGTCTGATCTGACTTGCTTTGAGTAAGAAATTTTATAAGCTATTATGTGAGAAATACTTTTTAATTTTTCAATGAACATAGATGAATATAGACGTTTTTCGTTGTTTTCCCAAAAGTATGAAAAATGGACTTGGCCGGTTTGGAAACTGGGCGCCTCATATATTAAGAAAGCCTTCTTAACGTGTTAGTCAAGATAAGTTCCAACATCGGCTTCGATCACCACCTGCTAGTGGCTTATCTTCGACTCAAAATAGTAAATATTAAATAGAACTGCGGAACATCCAGGAAGTTTGCCCCATATAAACTCTGAGAAACATGTATTCGGGATAAATTTATCGGTGAAATAGAAAAGCTCAGCGACACTAACTCTTGGAGCTCAATCCAATCCAAATGGCAAAACATCAAGTCGTAATTTATAACAGCTAGTGAGTCCATACATGGTCTTACCCCACGGAACCACGAAACCCTGGATGAGCGACGCTACCTGGGATACCATAGATAAAAAGGAGAGCTGCAATACGCGCGTATAATGAAGCGCAAACTAGAGACCAGACCCTAAATAAAGGAGTAAAAGCTTCTTACAAAAAGGACAAGCGAGAAATCATTAACGACGTCGTATCTAAAGATCAATAAGCCGCAGATATCAGAGATCTTCGCATGGTCTACAAAATAACACGCAAGGTGGCAGGGAAAAAATTCAAGCAAAATTGGCCAGTAAAATACGAAAACTGGAGTCCATTAATGATAACAGATGGCTAGCTAATCCGTTGGAAAGAACATTATTTGGAAACCATCAATCTTTCACATTCACCCTTAAGCTCTCACCATATGCCACTCCTTGAGGGAAGACCACAATGACTAGTCACGTGACCGTCTTTACTAACGGAGATAATGAAGGTTATAAGCTCTAAAAAATAATAATATTACATGACGGGAAATTTTCTGACCCTTTTGAGACTTTCAAGATTAGATTTCCATTTGAATCAAACGATGAAAGTGATAATGAATCGGGCACGTTGCGGAAATCCCCAAGTTGAATTTTTTCAAAAATTTTAATAAAAACACATATTTTTTTTTTTATTTTACATACTCACATTAATATCTAGACAGAATAGCTATTACGAATATTATTTTTTCGGGTTCAAAATCACAAAATATACCGACAAACTAATATTTTCATAATGGGTAATATTACAAAAATACATTTTGGCGAGGTGCGGTCACTCAACTGAAAAAAACACGTGATACACAAAGTAAATAAAATGCGAAAATTGAACGAGTCTTCGGCGCTTGGAGTCGAGCATTTAAGTGTGTAAGGCGAAGTTTAAAAATTGTACGTTTAATACCTTAAAATCGTTTTTGAAGTAATTGGTTCCTTGCGGTCAGGGCCGTCTTTAACCTATTGGAGGCCCTGGGCATATGAGGATATTGGGGCTCCTATGACTTTGACAGAACACTATTTTGTTGGAATAGACAAGGAAAGTAGATAAACAAGGTTCTAGATTTGTTTATATTGACATTCACATTAAATGAATAGATGATGTAATATGTATTATCCACAAAACTAACTATTTTAGCAATCACATTTTAGTGCTTCAAAATCTATGTTGATTGAAGAGGAACCCCCTCAGATTTGAGATGGGCGAAATCATTAATCACTTCTTCAAAATCTATGTTTTTGAGCACATCACATTCTATGGACATCAATGACAAACTGGTTAATCTGGTTAGGGTTAACTCTAATCCCCAGAAATGTTCCTCACAGACACAATCAGCATTTTAAATGTTTAGTGTGACTCCCAAACTTAAATATATTTTTCTCCAATATTTTATGTATTCCTATAATTGTACATGAGAGTTATATTTTAAATTACAGTATTGTTCGAACTAATGTGAACATAAGTGATAATTTGCAAAAAATCAACTTAGCTTCCAATCTTTGTTCTAGCAAGTCTTTATATTTTTGAGAGTTCATCATGCCTTTGATTGGTACAAGGGGTTACCTTTATAAGAAAATCAGTCCCAAAAAATTTTTAACGGATTTGGTCAATAAGAGATAGACGTAGATTTTTGGTAGTCCTATTTTCAACGAAACGAGTTCGCTGTCTTTGTACCAAAAAATGCCTCTCAAGAAGATATCATGCCCTGAATGGCCAGGAAACTGACCGAATCTTAATCCGATTGAAAATCTTTGGATTATTGTTAAGGCTAGACTTCGTAAAAAAGACTGCACAACAAAAACAAAAAAAGATTGAGACTATAATCCAGATATGGTTTCGAGACCAGCAAGACTATGCGAGACTTTGTTAAGGAAGATAAAAGCCAAGAGGGAATATGGTTCTTATTAAAATAATTTAAATTGTATTCTTTTCTTTTTACTCTGTCTATAACTAATAAATGTTGTTTTTTGCAAATTATCACTTGTTTTCAAATTAAGTAATTCGAACAATACTGTAAGTACACATTTTTAATTGTTTTTTTTTTTGTAATAAGTCCTCAGGGATGTGCCTTAGAGGCACAAATCACGAGAGATTAACTCAACTATTTTAGAGTTTCTAAACATATAAGGATTGCATCGCACGTTCCAAAACTTGGCAGGTATTTTTATGACAACTATACATCATGACGCAAACACTTTGGAGGATGAGGGTAAACTAATCTCAGAAGCTAACTAATTTTAATACTATTAAGGGCGGAGTAGATACATTTGACCAATTGATTCTTGAGTATATGATAAAACGCAAAACCAATAGATGACCTCTAGCTTTCTTTATGAACTTGATTTATGCTGCTAATATTGCTGCTTATTTTATATTTACAACACAGATCCTCATTGAATTGAGCATAAAAACAACAAAAGATATTGGTTTTTACGAGAAATAGGAGAGTCTCTTGTGGAATCACACATAAGAAAAAGGCGGTGTGCAAAATATGTTCGAAAGGCTATACAGGTGCCTATTAAGACTGTGTTACCCCAAGAGGTCGATCCTCAAACGAGTGCAAAAAAAATAAAATGTTAAATTTTTGGAATTGTTTGAAGTTGGTCATGTTCGAAAGCATAAGTGTAATAAATAGGCAGTTCAAAACGGCTAAACCACTTTTTCACAGCCATAACACGACATAATCGCAAAATTTTTTTTTTGTTGGAAAGTTTGTGATGAGCAGGAGGGACATTTATACTTTTTTTCAATAGTAGGCGGTGCCCCTAACGGGAAAAAATTTTCCACGGCTAAACTATTGGACTAATGGAATGTCCCGTTCGAATGGATTATTATGCCTTGTAAGAAAAAAAGTAAATAAGATTTTTCAATCAAACGAAATCTTTTCTATATTGTCCCGTTCGAATGGCTTTTTAATTGCCTCTATCTTGGAACCAGTACTACATCTGGCTACTACCAGTCAATATAGTGTTATCAAAGGGCTATTCCTTAAAGTAACAGAAAAAAATAAAAGTGTTTGACTTTGATTTTAAATCCACTTAAAAAAAGACTTCCATCCCGTTCAACATGAGAGAAATGCCCATATGTAATATATGGAAATAATAAATCAAAACGTTTACTAATCTTCTTTTATGAACGGATAGATCGCGGGGCCCTGGGCACTTGCCCAGAGTGACCAGTGGTAAAGAGAGATCTGCTTGCGGTACCACGAGGAGATTAAGGGTTAATGTTTAAAAATGCAACAAAATACTTTTGTAAAACGATTCTGTAAACAAAATAATATGCATACATATTTGCGCATTCATATTATGTATTTACGACTTTGAAAATTGATAAGGAATAATATAAAATTGTGATTCTATTATCCGGGATGAGCTCGGTCCCTACCATCACGGATAATCGAAGTTCAACTGTATGTATGTGTGTATGAACAATTTATTAGTTATTCATGTGAAAGTCTTTTACTCTTTAATTAGAAAATAAAATAACTAGTTAGTTAATAATACTTTCTTTCTAGAAAAAGCTTTAATAAACACAACTTGCAAGTTAGTACCTGCGCAATCTTCATAATGCCTGTTATACTTAAAAAGTGAAAAAACACGTGCTCTCTATAAGTTCTAACTAAATCGGGCAATAAATTACAAGCAGTGAAGGGATCTTAAGTGGAGCAACTTCTGAAATCCTAATACTAAAACATGACAACCAAGCGCGTATACGCAAATGCAAAAAATTGTTTTCGGAGGCTTTTCAAAATTTACGAAACTTCACTTGACTTCTTGTTTCTTCTTGTTCAAAGTTATGGTTGGCATTATTTTTATACATACTTTTGAATCTACTTAACGCTAGGTTTAAAGCAGCTGCATGTTGCCAGAAATTGCATGTTGTACAAGAATGCATTTTTTTGTTGTTCAGAATTAGGACCAGAATTAATGGAGGGGGTTTTAAAATTAACATGCGGCATGGCTTACAACAAATTTTGCAAGTATAAAAAAAATAGCTTTGGCTTTACGTATGCCTCTTTAAATTGTGTTGCTTTTGCATAACTTTAATTTAAATTCTCAAATTCCTAAATTTACACTTCTTATATTTTAAATTTGCTACTGAGCATGAATTCTAACCTGATGTGTAGTTTTAATAACTTTTCCTGTTTTATGTATCTAGAACAAACCTATGAGCTTATATCTTCTCTTTGATTAATTATAAATAAAGGATTTTTGTTTATAATTTTTGAAGCGGAGCAAATTAAACTTATTTTTAACATGCTTATTTTCCACTTGTAAGCTAAGAAGAAAAAAACTTATGCCATAACCTTATACATGTATTGTAATTTATTTTGAAAACGGAAACCAATATCAAATTGAATCCGAAATCGTTTTGGAATTTCGTACAATCGAAAAAGAGTGGATCTTTCATCCCCACTTCTATGTTTTTCAATAATATTAATTCGTGTACAATTGCAGATACAGTTAATTTATTTGCCGACTATTTTAAATCAAACTATACTGAAGATGCTCCATGGTATGAGCCCTCTATCCTGCAAAACATCAATTCTTTCGTGGATGTTGGTTCTATTACTTTGAGTGAAACAGACGTTTTTAACGCATTATTAAAGTTGAAGATTTCTGCTAAAGTGGATGTCGATGGATTATCCTCTATAGTATTATTAAAATGTGCTCAAGCTTTGTGTAAGCCACTGTGTCTGATTTTCAATAAATCTTTAAATTCCGGAACTTTTATTGAGCCCTGGAAGGTAGCATGTATTACCCCTATTTTCAAAAGTGGGCTTAAAAATAATGTCGCGAATTATCATCCCATTTCTAAATTAACAATTGTCTCTAAATTATTTGAAAGCATTATAAAAGATAAGCTTTACTTTTTAATTAAGTGTCATATTTGCCCAGAGCAACATGGCTTTGTATCTGGTCGATCCACAATAACAAATTTATCATTATTCTCTAATTATTGTGTATCCTCTTTTGAATGTGGCTATCAAGTGGATGTGCTCTATGCTGATTTCGCAAAAGCCTTTGATAAGGTTAAGCATAGTGCTTTAATTGCTAAACTAGCTAAAATTGGATTTCATGGTTCATTTTTGGATTGGATTAAATCCTATCTGAGTAATAGACTGTGGGTTGTACTTGTTAATAATACTAAATCTTATAATTTTGTAGCGTCGTCTGGAGTACCTCAGGGTAGTATCCTTGGACCTCTGTTCTTTATTTTGTTCATGAATGATATTCATAGTTGCTTTCAGAGCTCAAAATTTTTGCTTTACGCAGATGATTTAAAATTATTCAGTAGTATACGGAATGTAGGTGACGTTAAATCCTTACAACGTGACTTGTCCAATGTGTGTAACTGGAGTAAACTTAATGAGTTACCTTTAAATATTGAGAAATGCTTTCACTGCACATTTGCAAAATCAAATAATATAGTATACTCGATTGTTGTTTCTCAATTCAGGGTAAACTTCTTAAGTCAATCAATCTTATAAAGGACTTAGGCGTAGTTTTCGATGCAAAGTTTACATTTATTGAGCATTTCAATTTTATCATCCCTAAAGCTTATGCAATGTTGGCTTTTGTTCGTAGACACAGCTCTGATTTTATGGATCCACATACCATTAAGAGCCTTTACTTTGCATTTGTAAGATCTAGATTGGAATATGCCTCTTTTGTTTGGAATCCGTTTTATGCAAATCATTGTGCTAGAATTGAACGAATTCAGTAAACTTTTTCTAGATTTGCATTACGTTCTTTGAATTTTGGTGATTCAAGGCCATCATATAATTCACGTTGCCTGCTTTTGGGCATAAATACCCTTGAATCGAGGCGGAAGGTTATGTCCTTAATATTTATTTATGATATAGTTAATAGTAATATTGAATGTCCGGAGTTACTTCAGTTAATTGATTTTTATATCCCACCTAGACAGTTGCGTCATTTTGATTTATTCCTGATAAAGAAACATAAAACTAATTATGCTCAGAATGAGCCTATATTAAGAGCTCTCTCATTATTCAATAGATTATCATCCATATATGAATTTGATTTTTCGATGTCTAAAGACTCTTTTAAAAAATTAGTATTTAATCTTAATATATTTTAATTTTATGTATAAGCTTATTTTTAATTAATCAAATATTATTATAAACAATTGTGATTCTAGTCTGTAAGGAAATGTAATCCAAAGGCTTAATAAAGAAATGAAATGAAATGAAATTTCTTTAGTTACTCAATTTTTTTGAAATCAGAACTTTAATTTTAAAATTACTTAGGATAAAATTGGTTAGAAAGGAGAAGTGACGTACCGTGAACATTGGGCACCCGTGGCGAACACGAAATTTGCCGCCCCCCACTAACAGAAAATATTCTCTATTTTTGAAACAGTTCAAATTTGTCGAGGAAACCAAAAAAAATATAAGCTACATTTATTCCCCCAATTTATTTTTTTTTTTTCATTTACAAAATAAAGAAGTTTCACAAAACATAGTACAAATTACTAAATAGTCGATAGTAGACGAGGGTCATTTTACAACCCCTCGCCTCCCCCTTTTCGGTACGCTACTGAAATAAATGGAGTACGAAGAAATAGGGAATAATGCATTATTAATTTGGGATTGCTTCAAGAATCATTCCGATTTCAACTGTGAGCTTGGTTGATCTGATTATGGTGCACGGAAAACACTGGTCAGTTTTCAGTGGAAAAATGACTAATATAAATTTTATTTCAGTTATCTCGAAACGCTGACGTGTAGGCCAAAATACCGAAAAATGTGCAGCTCTGATAGTAACACTAGGAATATTTCCCTGTTTTTTCAAATGAGGATATACTCAAATATGCATAAATTTTCGAATTTCTAGCGAATTTCCAACGAATTCTAGAACATGACATTTATTCGAACATGTCTAACGTACACGTCATATATTAAAAAAAAGAAACTGGAACACTTTTTTTAAATTTAAAAATAGGGTATTTCGCATCCTATATGCAGGCCCGGATTAAGCAGAGTAGGCACGTGCATAGGGCCGCAAGATTTAAATGGCGGCAAATATTGGCAGAAACTTTGAAAAATTGTTTTATTCATGGGAATTGAATTTCCCACCTATTTCGTTGGCACGCGTACAAACATTATGTTAAAATTTTTGCAACTGCCTAGGGGCGGCAAATTTCTTAGTCCGGGCCTGCCTATATGAATACAAATATTATATGTATATCCGTATGTACATAAATACAATCAATTTCAAACGACAGGACGGTGTCGTATATCAATATATGTTTTAACACGGTTTTGTTTTTTAAAAAAAAATTGTGTGTCATATTTATTGGTGTATAGACAATTTCTAAGTGAGTGAAAAGAAAATTACGGCTTTGTAGCAACCATACTTAGACCATATGACGAATTCCTTGGAGGTGAGATTCAAAGGTGAATGGCTGAAAATCATACCACTAGAACGTCCCATCCCAGTTTATGTAACGAAACGGCCTATCGAAGAGGTTTTGCAAGCTGCTCCAATTTATGATGAATATCCAAGCAATAAGTAGCAGCTCCATAGAAGTTGAAAAGGAAATTTTATTGCTGCATACATACTGTGCAAAAAAAGAGTTTCGTGATACTAATACTGCCCTGCAAACGTTACAAGTAATCAAGGGAACCAATACCGAGCAGTCAATTCGAACATTGCGCTACTTATAAGATTGTTCCCTTAGTGGTTTAGCTCTTGCTAAAATTCATCAGGAAATATAGTAAACGTGAATAAATCATTACGGCGTTTGGCAAAGAAAGCCTCCGTATTGAACGTATTTTTTTAAATTTTTTTTAAAGTATTGAATTTTTAAACATGTATCTATAACAAATTATGATAAATGGAAAGCTTGTAGTAAACCTATCAGTGATTTATTTTGAGTCCTAGTATTTCTGCAGTACAAAAGATATTCGCGCGGATACTTTTTCTACCACGTTTAATTTGAAATGAAATCTGATCAATTTTATTGTGCGGTTTGCACTTCGCAAAGTTTTCAATTGAGCAAGTAATTTGTGTTGTCTATTTGGAACATTAGGCAATATAATGTGGTTGATAAATAAACAAATCCAGAATCCAATTGAAAAGCTCATACACTATAACTCTCGTTACAGTTCTAATTCTACCATTTTGGCCACAACAAGATTTATAGTTATCAAACTTTTGTAGACATAATGTTGACCAGGTACATGCTTAAACTTATTTTAAGTACAAAGAGACAGTACATCTTTTAAGATGGCTTGCTTTGAGACTATATTGTTCAATATTTGTGATGACTTATTTTACCAATAATAAAACAATACATTTCCTAGTACAAATTGATTTTATAAATTTGAACTTTCATCAATGATTCTTACGAGAACTTGGTTCTCCTTTTATGCGAATTTTTTTCAATGCGATTTCAAAGTTATGTGGTTTTTCTGTAAGACCCGAACTCTGAAAGGGTATTCAAATTCCAACGTGAACTGAGCAATTGCATTTCTGGGTACCAGGAACTTCATAAAAAATTACAAAAGACGTCGCAAAGTTTAATAGATTATTTTCTTGTCTAAGCATCAGACCGCATGCGGCTATGCAATGCAATGCGAAGAATGTACGCACAGGCATGCAACGAAAGCTGGACGTTGCCAAGCTGCAATCACAACGGACTGCCGAGGCGTACTCCGCTCAACTCTCGGTTAAGCTCAACCAACCAACCTCTGGAACCGACGACGCCGGTGGACTTTGGACACACATCTCCCACTCCATGCGCGCTGCTGCCGAGGAAGTCATTGGTTTTCGACGTCCACAACCTCGAAACCAATGGTATGACCAGGAGTGTCGCGACTGCTGAAAAAAACGCCGCATACAAGAAAACGCTGCAGTCAGCCGCAACGCGAGCCGTGCTAGATAACTACCGCGAAAAGAGGAAGGAAGAGAGGCGCATTTTCAGACGTAAAAAATGGGAGCAGGAAAAGCGTGAGCGTGAGGAACTTGAGGTGTACCAGGGCAAGAAGGATGCACGAAAATTCTATCAACAAAGTTAAGCGTCTAACTCAAGGTTTCAAGCCCGGAGCCTCCACTTGTAGAGACGAAAATGGAAATCTGGTTACAGATACACATAGTGTACTGAGGTTATGGAGGCAGCATTTCTTCAACTTGCTTACGGGCGATGATTCCACCAATTCCGCCAAGAGAGAATGCAGTACGATACCACCAATCGATGATAACGCAGTGGAAGTACCATCACCTAGCCATGAAGTGGTTCGAGTTGCTATCCAGCGACTCAAAAACAACAAAGCAGCGGGTGCTGACGGCCTGCCAGCTGAGTTGTTTAAAGCTGGTGGCGTTGAATTGATAAGGTTCATGCATCAACTCATCAGCAAAATATGGCTAGCGGAAAGCAAGCCCGACGATTGAAATCTCAGCGTGCTTTGTCCTGTAATAAAGAAAGGAGACCCGACAATCTGCGCCAACTACAGGGGTATCAGTCTTATTTCCATCGCATTTCAGTTGACATCGTCCTTTAGTCAGTGTCGGTTGTGTTGTTAAGTGTATCGTGATTTGTTTATAAATTTTTTGTCAGTTAAGTGTACTAAATAATAATTTTCTAAACTTGTGTTTAATGCAGTATCGTTGCTAGTAAAATTGCATGCTAGTAGTAATAATTTTGCTTTAATTTTGTGCTTTGTTTATTGAATATTGTTTTTTAATTTGTACATACAAACACACATATGTGAATATTTTTTTTTCTGCAAGCGTAAATATTGTAAGCAGTGCGACAATTTTGTTTTTTGATTTGCTTTTATGCTTTATTCGTATAAAAAGCTTGACTTTAAACCAGTGGTCGGCACCCCATAGGCTCGCGAGCAAATAAAGAGAATAAGCGAGAGTAAGCAAACCACAAAATGAGCTTGATATTTCGTTAATGCACTGCAAAAATGTTTGAAATCAAATGGAAACATAAATATTTTTTCTTTGATAATTTGTTTGTCAATGCGCAACGCTTAATATACAAGCGAGTTTTTAGGATAGTTAGTAAATTTTTTAAAAAAAGGCATTTTATAACTAAAATTCAACCCCTGAAATAAGAAATTATATGGAGAAACGTAGAAGCATTTTTCACAGTGATTGGAGCTTTTGTCATTTCTCTCTCATTTGAGAGTAAGAACATATTTGATATTTGCGCTCTGCCGACCACTGCTTTAAACTCAGTTGTTTTTTGTTGTTGCTGATTAACGGGTGCATTTTGTACAATTATTAACCCTTTTTAATTTTTTAAGCAACATTAAAACATTTTCTTATTTTATTTTTCTTTTAATTTTTTTGGGTGCCATATTTTCCACATACATACATATTTTATGATGGATTATTTTTCTTCCGAAAATTTATTAGCTTGCTCTCTAGGAGATCAATGCAAAAGCCAAAATATACTATGTTCTATGTTTTCTTGTTCAGGTCCCTGTGAACAAGTTTTTCATGCCTCTTGTGCAAACTTGACGAAATCTATTACAGATTTATTATGTTCTGTACGCTCGGGCCTGCATTGGTACTGTCCATCTTGCAGGGCCCTTTCCCCGTCGGTTTTTTTCGAAAAAATTAAGCAATTTGGGGAAAATCTTAACAATCTGAATACTAATTTCAGAGATATTCTCAACAATTATCTAGATTCAACTCCCCAAATTGAAAAATGCCTTAATGAGGCTATTTCACCTGATGTTAGTTTGCAAAATAAAACTATTACCGAGGCTCCTTTGGTTTTTGCTTCCACTCCTTCGATCTCTTCTTTACCTAAACAAGCTATTCCCTTAAAGAAGAAAAGAAAATCTAAGAGGAAATTAAACAAGAATCTGGGTAATGTGGGGAGAGCGAATAGTGCGGGCATCAGTCGTGACAAAACTTCCGTGGATTGCTCTCTAATTTCTTCTCCACCTATTCGCAATTTTCCTGCTACTATTTCTGTAACTAACCCTCCGTCCTCTTCCTCCTCTTTCGATTTCAGTTATTCCCAATCCACGGGAGGTTGATGCGATTGTGCCTCCTGTTTCTTTGCAGGCATTGCCAAGGTTAAAATCTATTTTTATTTCACGACTTCAACATAACACTACCACTGACAATGTTAAAAACTTTATCAGACAAAAACATATTATTCCTGCCGACGCCTTCATTTCATGCAGGAAAATCGGTAATAAAACAACTCATGCGTCTTTTAAAATTACAGTGGCGACTTCTTATTTTTCTGCCATTCTAAATTCTAATGCATGGGTAGATAATATCTTTATTTCTGAATTCAAGTCGAAAAAAATTAATAAAACTGTCCGACACACTGTCCGTCCCAATTCAAAAAACTGAAACGGCTATCCCTTTACTATCAAAATGTAAGGGGTTTGCGTTCCAAGACGCAAGATATCTTTTTATCAACTCAGAATTTCTCTGAGGATATTATCGTGTTTACCGAAACTTGGTTAAATAACAGTTTTCTCAATATGGAACTTTTTGATAATAGTTTCCAAGTTTTCAAAAGAGACAGACACTTGGAAGATATTCCTTCTGTTGGTGGAGGCGTCTTAATAGCTATAAAAAATCATTTAACTAGTTCATTAGTCGAAATTGCCTGTGCATCTAATATTGAACTGTTATGTGTGAAAGTTACACATTGTAACACTAATTTATACATTCTTAACACTTATGTTCCTCCAAATAGTAGCGCAGATGTCTACGAATGTCTTTCGATGGCCGTAGAACATATTATTAATGAACTAGACGCTAATGACGACATTTTGTTGTTAGGTGACTTTAATCTGCCTGACCTAAAATGGACTCCTTCGGACGATGGTACATATTTTTATGCATCTTGTCCAAAAACTCGACAACAACAAATTTTTGTTGACGAAATACTTTCAAATTTACAACAAGTAAGTTGTATAACTAATTGCCACGGACGACAACTTGACTTAGTCTTGGCTACAAATAGTAGCAATGTTGTTGTAAGAAATGCTATCCATGCTCTGTCTACGGTAGATTCCTATCATCCACCTTTGAGTATTGTGTACCAATCTGACAATGAAAATTTGACTAATGCATGTTCATCCATTAATATTTACGAATTCAATTTTAAGAAATCTGACTTTTTGAAATTGAACGATAATTTAAGAAATAAATTAGACGTCTTACTAAATTTTTTTAATAACAATACATTTGATGATTGCATTAAATTTTTCTATGGTGAACTTTTTTCTGCCATAGCATTGTCGGTGCCATATACAAAGAGGTACGTTAATAATTCCTCGTACCCTTGGTTTACAAAGGATTTGAAAAAAATTCGGAATGGCCGTAATAGGGCATGGAATAAATACGTTTGTAGCCAGGACCGAAATGACCTTGTTGCTTATCAGCGACTGTTTATTGAATTTAAAGATATGTCAGCTTTAGTTCATTCTGAATATTTGAATAAAATTAGGCTGAATATTCTTCATGACCCCAAGAATTTTTGGGGTTTTATTAATTCTAAAAAAAAATCTGACGGGGTTCCATCTGAGTTTAAAACAGTTGATGGGCTCACTAGCGACCCACAAAGCCGGGTTGTTTGCCAATTTGTTAAAGGAATCATTTTCTACGGATTTATTTAGCCCCCAAATCAACTATTTTGAATATATGGATAACGACCCTTTAGTTTCGGTTAATGAGATATCTTTCTCTCCTGACATCATAGAGAAATATATTTCATCTGTTAATGATGATTTCAGCTCCGGGCCTGATGGTATTCCTGCGACATTTTTAGTTAACTGCAGCTCTGTGTTGAGTCAGCCCCTCAGTTTTTTATTTAATAGATCAATTAGAGAAAGCTATTTTCCTAAATTTTGGACAAATGCATACATTAGCCCCATTTTCAAGAAAGGGTGTAAAAATGATGTTTCAAACTACAGGCCCGTGGCTAAGTTATCATCAATACCGAAAATTTTTGAACATATTATATACGATCAGGTTAAGGTGTGCTGTGGTGAAGTCATAACAACTCGTCAGCATGGTTTTGTTAATGGCAGATCTACAGTTTCTAACCTCCTTGATTTCACTTCTTTTGCATTAAGCTCTTTAGACTCTTGTGGGCAAGTTGACTGCATCTACACTGACTTCAGTAAAGCATTTGACAAATTACCACATAATTTGATTTTGTTTAAGTTAAAGAAACTTGGATTTCCCTTAAGTTTTGTCAGCTGGATTGAATCTTATTTATCTGATCGCTCGTATCAAATAAAATTTAGGAGAGTGTTTTCCTCCCCATTTAGCGCGACATCAGGTGTTCCACAAGGAAGCCACCTGGGGCCGCTCCTGTTCATTTTAGCAATTAATGACGTTACACATGTTATTAAAAACTCCCATCTGTTAGTATATGCAGATGACATGAAAATTTACAGGAACGTAAAGGGGGTTGGTGACACTATTCCACTTCAGTCTGACTTGAAATCTTTTGAAGTTTGGTGTTCTAAGAATAACTTACATCTTAATCCTGATAAATGCCAAGCTATGATTTTTACCAGGAAGAAAACTATTTTGGAATTTGATTATAAATTAAAAGATAAAACTATTTGTCGTGTCGATGTAGTCAAAGACCTAGGTATACATTTTGATACTAAGTTGACTTTTAATGAGCATATTAATCAAATTTGTAAAAAATCCTCATCTCTGCTTGGCTTTATTAAGAGGTGGGCAAAAGAATTTAATAGCCCTTTAGTAACGGTGACTTTATATAATACAATAGTGCGCCCTCACTTAGTACGCTAGCCAAGTATGGTCACCATTTTATAATATTCATATAAATAGAATTGAAAGAATTCATAAAAATTTTATTCGTTTTGCTCTCAATGGCTTAAATTGGATTGACCCTTTAAGCCTTCCTCCTTATGAGGATCGTTTAAAGTTATTACATATGCAGTCTTTGAGCTCGCGTAGAAATATTGCGGATATAATTTATCTTCATCAACTTGTAACTGGGTCTCTTGCCTCACCGGAGCTTCTTAACTACATACATTTTAATACTAATCGGAGGAGTACTCGTAACACTTATCAATTATTTTACCAACCGGTTAGTAGAACTAATTATATGGCTACAGCTCCTTTTAATCGCATGACAACGCTCATTAATAATTGCGAAGTTTATAACATTAGCTTGTCAAAAGGTCAACTCAAGCTTAGACTGAAAACTAACTGTAGCTAAATTTGTAGCTTAATGGTGGTGTGAATTTTTTTGTTTGTGTTGTCCGAGCCCCACAGCATGCTGGGTAAATTTTTTCTAACATTTATGCCTTGGACCACGTAAATTTATACATATAATTATTTTAATATCTATACGTCTATTTTTACATGGTGTGAGTGGGTATGTTGAGAAAGTGCGATAAAGCTAAGAAAAAATTATAAAATAAATAACAAATTAATGTGCATGATAATTTTTTCTATTCCATTTTTTATTGAATAAGCTTTTTACTTGGTATAAAGCTTCAATGCTAAATAGCTAAGAAGGCTATAATAGCTGTAGTAGCTAAACTCTATTATTATTATTATATAAGATCCTCTCGAGCGTATTGTGTGAAAGATTGAAGCCGTATACAGAAACGCTGATCGGATCCTATCAGTGTGGCTTTAGACCTGGTAAGTCCACCATAGACCAGATTTTTACACTACGCCAAGTCCTGGAGAAAACCCATGAATATCAAATCGACACTCACCATCTCTTCGTCGATTATAAAGCTGCGTTCGATAGCCCAGTGCGGGATTGCCTATACGCAACAATGTCTGAGTTCGGTATACCTGCGAAGTTGATAAGGCTCTGCAGGATGACGTTGAGCAATACGTGTAGCTCCGTCAAGGTAGGGAATGACATCTCCGGAACTTTTAATACCGAGCGAGGTTTCAGACAAGGCGACCCGCTCTCGTGCGATCTCTTCAATTTCATTATGGAGGGGATCGTACGAAAAGCCGGTGTGCATCATAATGGCACCATTTTCTTCAGAGGTGTTCAGCTCCTTGCGTACGCTGATGATATTGATATTATCGGTCGGAGTAAGAGAGATGTTACTGCTGCTTTCACTGCTATTCAAAAGGAATCAGCCACGGTAAACGAGGGCAAGACGAAATACATGATGTCTACTAACAACAACAAGAGAGCACGGGATCTAGACTCTCATGTTACAGCGGGCAACTGTATATTAGAAGTTGTCAAGGAATTCATTTACCTTGTCACTGCCGTAACCAGCAACAATGATGTCAGTCTGGAGATAAAGCGGAGAATAACAATTGCTAATAGGTGCTACTACGGTCTCAGTAAACAATTACGTTGCAGAGCTCTCTCTCGATCGACAAATCTAACACTCTCCTGTTCGAGTTGGCGACGGCTATCGCATTCGAATGAACCACGAGCTGTATGAGCTCTACGCCGACATTGACATAGTTAAGCGTATAACAATACAGCGACTACGCTGGCTGGGTCATGTCCATCGTATGGATAAAGAAGCTCCAGCGAAAAACGTATTCGAAGGGAAGGTCCCCGGTCAACGACGAAGAGGGAGACCATGCCTCCGGTGGATAGACCAAGCTGAGGAAGCCCTAACCGCACTTGGCATTAACGATTGGAGAAGGCGCGCGCAAAACAGAGGCGCCTGGCGAGAGCTAATGAGGTCGGCCGTAACCTGACAACGGGTTGTTATGGCCATCTAAGTAAGTAAGTAAGTAAGCATCAGACCTTACAACAGTTGATATTAAGTCAGGATCTATTGATGAAGAAGCAATATCCTCACGTAATGCACCGTTCACAAACGGTTGCGAGTATTGTTAGAAAGCGAATATTACTGTGAATTAATAATACATATTGTAAATTGCTAACTCTGCTTTTCTACAATCACGCTTAAATATCCATCACGTTATTTTTTTATGTACTGATTTCGACTTTTCTAAGAAATTTCATAGTTTTACGAGCTTTTCAAAAAATATGGAACGTATCCCTATTTATACAATATAATTCATGTCTTTTTTTATGCGATTTTTTCAAGTGCGCTTTTCTCTGGATCGTATCTACCGCATAAAAAGAAAATTAAGTGCATTCCAAAATAGCGCTTAAACACGTTAAAAAAATCTTAAGTCACGTGGTATAGCCAACATGTATACGTTACCTGTGGAATAACACAATTTGTGTAAGTTTATGTTGTTAGTTAATAAAATCGCATTAGCTTTTAAAATATAAACGGAACACTGCTCTTATTAAAAATAATTATGGAAACATACACATAAATGCCTGCACTTAATTTCTCATAACAAAGGCTGTTGCTGCTGCTAAACCGTTATCGTAAATACCCCTAAACAAGTGATTACAAAATGACTCATCCGACCGACCATTAATGCAGTATGGTATGAATGAAAATGTTTGTGTATGGGCACTTGTATTTATATCCGTGGGAGGGGAGATGTTATGCCACGTTGGGCCGTTTTGGTCTGATACTTAATTATAATATTTATTTTTTTAGCTTATCTGATCTTTGAGCATGAAAGCACCATAAATTTTATTTTTAACCTCCAACTACTCAGACATTTTTCGTGTTTCAATTGTTGTTGGTTCCTACTATTATCATTTGTTGTCACCACAGGGAAAAAAGTACGTTATATGTAGTTTGGTTCGAAACAAACTCTCAGCTCTTTGCGCTGCATAATACAACATTTAAAAGAAACTTTAGGGCCTGCACACTTATATGATTAAATTGTTGTGCAACTACAACCCTAATCAAATTAAAATTTATTAAAATTTGAGCTTTTAAAAATACGCAAGTATAAATAACTAATTTTTAGTACATGCGGAGCATTTTTAATACATTTTCCACAAACTTTTCTCCTACATATTTATTAGTTAATTTGTTATTCAATGTCCTAAGCATTCCAAAAATAAATAAAAGTAAGATATGAATTCTTCATACATAAAATGATTTCTTAATGCTATAATGAAGATGAAAATAACAAAAAAATTTGTGTAGATCTAAAAACAATTTATAGATATTTGAATTAATTATTCGGTCGACTGTAGCTTAACAATTTATTTCTCAATTTTACAATTAAGTGTGCAAGTATGTGCATCCAGGCTCAATTTTAGGCCTTTGTGTGAAAGTCGCAGTACTATTTAGATGTATAACATGCACACTTAAGTAGCACATATCGCTTATTTTTTTATGAAGAATTGATCAAAACTTCGCTGTAGCATAGTTTATAATGCGCTTTTGGGAATCAAAATTCAGAATTTTGCATGTATTTGCAGTGTGAAAAATGCAAAAAAACTTCACGACTGATGTGCCACAAATGGTTTTGTGTGAATATCATAGGTGCTAGAATATAAATGGTTACAATATATTTCAGATGTAGGCACCGTTTCGCCATAACGTTTGGTCGCCATTTCCTTAAAAAAAAAAATTCGAAAACACCCATTCTCATATGAAAGCTCTTGAACATACGAACATTTTGACACCTTAAAAACGTTTTTTCCGCTGCGCTCAAATTTGGGCAGACCACTATCCCGGTTGACATGGAACGTCCCATTTATATAAATATATCTTCGGCTTACAAGAGTAAGAGTACATTTTTACACTAGCAATTACTTAAATTATTAAATTTTATTTTTTACAAAGTGTGATTTTTTTGCTATTTGTTTTTTCAGTGTAAGTTTTTTGACACATCACGCAAAGTTCGTAACATGTGTTAACATCTAAATTCTAATTTAAACTTGCCATTTTACTTGAAGTAGATTAAAAAAACGAACAAATTCGAATTCGGTCCGAAGAACAGCCAGAGGCAGTTCAAGAGCTACCAATGCATCTTGAAAAATACACTTTATGGTGCGGTTCATGGACAAGCGGAATCATTCAACCGTAATTTTTCAAAAATAATGAAAATCGCAACGTTACAGTGAATGGAGCAAGGTACTGTGCCATGATTACCGACTTTTTTGTCCAATATAGAAGAATTGGACTTGGTTGACATGTGTTTTAAACAAGACCGTGTTGCCACATGGCACGCGATACCATGGACCTATTGAGAGTCGAGTTTGGTGAGCAATTAATCTCACGTTTTGGAGCAGTCCATTGGCCATAAAAATCATGTTGTTTGACCCTACTAGAATTTTTTGGCGGGTTACGTGAAATCTCTCATGTACAGGCACAAGCCAGCCGGAGTCGTAGCCCTAGAAGACAACATCATAGCTGCCATTGGTGCGATACTGACCGAAATGCTGGAAAAAGTATGTCAAAATTGAAGCTTAGGGATGAACCACCTCAAGTATAGCCTGTATTAGATATTTTAAATATAAAAATAAGACTTTTTTACAATTGAGAGGTATGCCAATGGGTTCACATAGCGGACATAGTCATTGAAGCACTATTAGAAAAATGCTTAACTGACCTTCAAGTAAAACCAAGACTAGTTACAAAATATGTGGACGACCTTTTCGCGATAATTAAAAATGAGCAAATAAATAACACGTTAGATACGCTGAATACGTATCACAGGAGAATTAAATTTACAATTGAAAAAGAAAAGAAAAAGAAATAGAAAAGAATTTAAATAAATTGGTATCAAAAACTAAAAGCGACAGAACGTATTATTAACTTTTATTCTAAGCCATCCAAACAATATTTATTATAATTAACACTGCCAAAAATTTTGTAAAGCGCGTTTTTTGATATTAGTGATGAAAAGTTCCATGACGAACATTTTGAGAAGATTAGTACAAATTTAAGGAAGAATAGTTTTCAAGGAAGCATTAAAAAAAAACCTCTTGATACACCGACAAAAAATGACGATACCCAGAAATATAAGCAATGACATTTTCTCAAAAATATTCTAAACAATGACGTACATATATACTTGGTTTCTCAGAAAAAGTTAAAAAGTCAGACATTTTCAACAAGGATATATATAGCGTTCAAAACAAGTAATAGATTAAGAAAACTTTACACAAACACAAAATCTAAAATTAACAAACAAGACAAATCGAATTTGATATATCAAATTTCGTTCAAGGGGGCCGGATCCAATTTATGTGATAGAGTATTATGCTACTTACTAGTGTTAGGGGATTGTCGATCGAGAGAGAGCTCTGCAACGTAATTGCTTACTGAGACCGTAGTAGCACCTATTAGCAATTGTTATTCTCCGCTTAATCTCCAGACTGACATCATTGTTGCTGGTTACGGCAGTGCCAAGGTAAGTGAATTCCTTGACAACTTCTAATGTACAGTTGCCCGCTGTAACATGAGAGTCTGGATCCCGCACTCTCTTGCTGTTGTTAGTAAACATCATGTATTTCGTCTTGCCGTCTTGATAGAGTATATGCTGGAACAACTAAAACAAAAATACGGACAAGAATATCAGGACACAAATCAGACTATAAAGCACTTGACAAACCTATACGGCCGTACTAAGCGAAAAGGGCGTATCTCAAAAAAAAAAAAAAAAAAAATATATCCGAGATTCTTATGGCATCGGATAGCTTAAGAAATTATGCGTCTAATGAAATGCTCCAAATGCCGGTATCATAATTCAATTATATAAAAAATCTATTAAGAAAATTTCCTCTATCTTAATTTTACCACAACATACTAAGCGAATTAGAGTATCTCAAAAATATGAAGGTAAATTATTATCATAAGTTAATTGAAATATTATTCGACCTTTTTATTTGTAGAATCGACCTAGAGCCAAAATAAAACTAAACATAAGTTGTTAATGTTCCGTATTCTGGCAAAAATTTGAAAGCTCTTTTCCTTACGATTTTGTTAATGTCAGAAAGTATCTTAACAACGAGTGATATTTCAGTATTGAGCTAAGTAAAAATGCTTTTTTTTATAAAATTTAAAAGACAGGACAACGTGGTTTTAAATATTTACAACCATGTCTTAAAAAAACATTTATTTTCATTGATATCAATAAAAAAAAATTTGGATTCACGAGTATCGAAACGGTTAGAAATCTTGGAATAAATTTTAATACAAGCGAAGTATTACAAAGATTTTTAATACAATTTTGATTAAGTTTAATACTTTTGAATATATTACGAAATTTTGTAATACATTTTCTATTAAATTCTAATACTCGTACAGGTCAAACATTAAAACGATATTTTATAACATTTGTGGCTATCGCAAGTATTACATTTAAGATACTACGTTGGCTGATGTTGTTAAAATGTTCATGCAACCCTTGTATTGAAAGGGAAACTGGTTCGAATCCCAGTGGATATCACATATTTTTTTTTTAAATTTCAATAAAAACGAGTATTAAATTTTAATACAAATTTGTATTAAAAATGAATTTTAATATCTAGACAGTATTGAATTTTAATACAATTCTGGTGTAGTCATATATGTAATCCCAAAAGTATTAAAATTTATTCCAAAATTTCTAACCGTGCATTACAAGCTTTAACAAAGGCTTAATACGAAAGTGTCAAAATGCTGTTATGGCCAAGTGATAAATTTCTGTAAGTCACTCAGCCTGAAAACGCTTAAAAGCTTCACTACTTGAAACAATTTTTTAATTGATCGAAACGTGCTTGATAATTCGTTATATTGAACGACGACTGTATAGGTATTTTATTTTTACAGCTGCTGATGTTATTGCAGTCGTGGCTACGTTTTTATCATAAATTTTTATATACGATTACAGGTACAAACCCCACAGGGTAGGACATGTAGAAAACCACAGAATGTGAGAACACTGTATCAGTCATTGGCAATGGCTTGTTTCTCTCTTCTGTGGCAAATGACTCAGCGGTACGAGTAGCTGCTACTAAAAGTCAAATATACTCGTAGCGGAGCAAAGGAATGGGATTGAGTGCACAGGGCACTGGCATAAGATATTAAATTATAAATGGAAAAACGAAAGGTCGACATTTATTATGAGTCGTTATCAGGAAAGAACATTTATCCTATGCCTCCGTTACATCGTAGAAAATTGTCCTCATTTCTACACCGTTTTGATTGTGTGGAAACAGTTCTGACTTCATTTTGCTTCTTCTGTTTCTGAATTTTTTTTTTCTTTGTCGTACCTGAGTACAATTTATATTTTTGTCCATGTTTATAAAAACACAAACATCAAAGCAACAGGAAAAGCAACAAGAGTCGTTAATGTACCATTTTGCAACAAACCTGGCTAAGGAACACGTGTCCCAACCAAACCAGCAACTACAAATGAAAGAACATGACAAACCAACAAGATACAGCATAATAAATACAATACGCCAAAAGCTAAATAAGACAGGAAGACACAAAGGACATTTGCTAGGTCAAACAAATCACAATACAAAAACTTTCGCATGTTATACAGTGGCTCGAAATTTACAAATTTCAATGAACAATACAAACGTTAACCTTCTATTAACTTTAATTTTTTTTATTTTAAGATATTCACTTAAAATTTTGCAAACACTGCTAACAAAAACTAAATTAACTTTCTTTAACAAAAATGTAATTCATAAACGAAATTCACGTCAAAAAGGAACTCTGCCATAAATTTTCAATTTCAAAATTTTTTTTTTAATTGTTTTAAAATGCGTATAATTTTAATAAAAAACAAGATATCATTTTGAAACTTTACACTTATATTTGGTCATAAAACAATGTTTTAAAGAAAATTTTTTTTTTTAATTTTTTTATGAAATTTATGACCACTAGAATTTTTTTGAAAAAAACATCAAAAAATCACGGCGGGCATGATTGCGGCTCATTGAAACATCTGCAAAAAAGGGGTTTTAATCAGCAGCAAAGCCGCCAGGGAATGAAGTAAAAGCAACAATTTTGATCCAAAAATAACAAAATGGCGTCATATTTTCGAAAATTGCCAATTTTTAGGGCCAAAATCGTGCCAAAAGTCAATAACTATAATACCGATATTTCTGTCCATAGCTCATTCGCTGCATTAATATGTGCATAGTAACATATTCAAATTTCAGAAATATCGGTCTAGTAGTTTTATTTTTATCATGCCCGCCAACTCGAAAAACGAGGTTTCGAGAACAACGCGTTTTAAGTTATTTAACTATAGCTTTTCAAGTACTAAGTATATTTTTGGCACTATGTTATTAAAGTGCTCGCTATATATTTTATAAGCCAAATTTGAGGTTTATGTTATTAAAAACGTATTTTTCAATATCTTTCATACAAGAAACAGTCAAATAAATTTTTTTGATTTCTTGAAAATTTCCCCTTAAGGTGAATATAGGGAATTATCGAAGAATTTAAGCTGTTACAAAAGAAACACCAAAACTCTACTTACGCAGAGATCATGGCTTTTTTCCTTACATAGCACAATACTGCCGTACTAAGCGAAAAAGACGTATCTCAAAAAAATTCATTTCGAGATAATTGATGTTTTGTTTATGACAATTTGTTGAAATACCTGTAAAATTGAGATAGTAGATGAAATTTTCTTAGTAGATTTTTTATATGATTGAACTAAGACGCCGACATTTGGAGTATTTCATTAGTCGCGTGGCTTCTGAAGCTATCCGATGCCATAAGAATCTCGGTTTTTTTTTTTTTTGAGATACGTCTTTTTCGCTTAGTACGGCAGTACAGGTCAAACAGCACACTTGTCTGGCCAAAACCGAATTTATACAAGTGTCGCTATTTAATTTTTGTTAATGTAGTGTAACGGAGAGTACCTCAAAATAAACAAAATTGAATTTTGTTTTTGGAAAAAATAATTTACCGTTTTTTAGCGATGTGCCGAAGTTGATGCTTTTGCATTCTACTGTGATAACGCAAATAAGTGGTGATTTTTACTCCTTTTTTAACTATTGCGAAGTAATTTAAATAATTTGTTGTTTTTTCAAAATTTAAATTGGAAAAAATTGATGATGGTATGTATGGTATAATTTAACTTAAAACATTTAAATATACTTTGTTTTTCTGTGAAAAAAATCTAAAAATTAAATGAGACCCCTAATTTGTCAAATTTTTTTAAATTTCCAACTTTGTGTAAGCTTTCAAAATTTTATTGGAATTTGTTAGTCTTATGGCACCATAAATTAGTTAGATGTTGCTATTGTGAATGTTATTTAGAAATTTGGATGCCCGATCTTGCACGTTTTTTTTAATGAACTTTTTTGTCAGGTGACTTATTCTTCCGCAATTCTGATTTATTCGAAGTCTGGTTGCAAAAGACAGGCAAAAAAGAAAAGGAAGAGGCTGTTTTCAAGTACTTATTAAAAAATACTGGGGATGCTACAAGTCCAAATTACTTGTGGCAAAGTTCACATAATTTTGCATTAGAGCTTACGAAAAATGGTTAAAAGGTAGGGTTGCCAACACGGACTGATGTCTGACCCGGAGATTCAATAAGTGGACTTTTATTTAAGTTTTTATTTGAATTTTCTTAAAAACATAAGTAAAATTATTTAATACTAGCTGTCCCGGCAGACGTTGTTCTGCCCTTTTCGATGTGTGGGGCGATGTTGTATGAACACATGCGATGGAATGTAAAAGCGAAACCTCCCATTTTCCCAGTGAAACTAACTTTTGTCCCTATTCTTTTACAAATATATAGCAGGCCTGGCAGACGTTGTTATGTGAGGCGATAATTTTTTCCTTTGAAGCTTACTTTTGCCCGTATCTTTTATATACATGTTTATGTACTAAGCCCCATTCATCTGCTTCCAGTAGTTGGTGATATATGATGAATTTGATTTTAAAGGGCGTGTCATCGCCCATTTTTTAAACCAAACTTTGTAAAAACCTTTTATAGGCCACAATTATGAAATCTTCATGTAAATTCTATTTAAAAAGTTATTTTTTCTAAGGGCCACCCAAAGTATGCACCCTAAATAAAATGTGTACGGTCTAAGTTGTGCCACTCAATATAAAAGCCATGTGGTGTAAGTTCCATGAGAGAACTTCGAGAAAATAATATTTTAAAAATGTTTTTGTATTACGGCAAAACCTAAATATGCATTTATGCCTCTTATTATAAAAGACACGTGCTGTAAATTCCATGTGGTGTAAATTCGGTGTCAGTTGATTTACCGGACTTAGTGAAAATTCTTGTTTGTGGGCCAACCTAAATATTCACCCTTAATAAAAGTCTTGTCTTAACATACTGTAAAATTTTCATCAAAATCTGCCGGATAGTTTCCGCGTCCATAAAAAACAAACAGATAGACGGACAGGCAAAAATTAAATTTTATAAACACAAAAAATTGCAGTTTAACTGTAAAAAGCAATGTACACTTTTTACAAAAATTTATAAAAAGTAAATAAAAAAACCTCGAGGAGAGCTCGTACTAAGCGAAAAAGACGTATCTCAAAAAAAAAAAATATCCGAGATTCTTATTCTTATTCGGATAGCTTAAGAAATTACGCGTCTAATGAAATACTCCAAATGTCGGCATCTTAGTTCAATCATATAAAAAAATCTACTAAGAAAATTTCCTCTATCTCAATTTTACAGGTATTTCAACAAATTGACATAAACAAAACATCAATTATCTCGAAATGAATTTTTTTGAGATACGTCTTTTTCGCTTAGTACGGCAGAGCTGTCCTTTGAACTTCGAAGCCAATTTCGATTTCGCCCATTTTCAATAGCAAGATGCCTGCAAGAAGATGTGACCTGTGTGTGAAAGTTTCATTCAATTAGCTTTCTTGGTTTTCCCGTTAAACTGATTTCAACAGACGGAAAGACAGACAGATGGACATCGCTAAATCGACTCAGGTGGTGACGCTGATCAAGAATGTATATACTTTTCCATGCCTGTCACGCCCCCTTCAATGTGTTACAAACGGAGAGACAAAGTAAATATACCCTCGGTGTAGGGTATAAAAATCATAGAAATAAGTATACAATAACCTTTTTTAGTGCAAATATGTATGTTGTTTTAAAACATAAATTATTAAAATCGGTTCAGTATATTTTGCGGTTTGGCGTTACAAACCATTTCCATATAAGCAATTTTATATAAATAGTATAGATTAACGCTAGATTTCATTGAATCCAACACTTCGTTTTTCTCTCGGATTACTTTTTATTATATAAAAGTTATCTTGAAAGCTAATCGAGATATCGATTTTTTTTTATTTAAAATTTTCAATATCTGTTCTATCGAAAACCATCGTCAGATTGCGGCCAATTTGTGTATATGTTTATGGCTATATATTTTTGTAAATACATATGTATATATGTATGTCAGATCTTGTTTCGGAGATATGTATAGTTAGGCGGGTCGATTTGTTCGGGCGGGAAAAAGTTATCAAAAGGTAATGCATGAAAATATTATACGGACAATTCTGATCAACTTTGATAAAGAAACTATAGGTCTAAAATCAATTTTGAGCTTCCGCATTTTTACAAATAGGCTTTGTACAGTTCTTACATACATATATTGGCACTGTTATGGGAACAATTACACTGTATTTCCTACTATCAGCAAAATTGGGCTAGGTCGGCCATTTTGATGTCGTTGGAAAGGTTGTTTGTATCCTTTCTGTATGTACCATGTTAATATTTTTTTTTTTTTTTTTTTTGATAATGGATAGTGGAGTGCGGAAAGACTAAAGTCGAAAGATAATAGAAAGCATTAATTTATTCAAAAATGAAAATCTTACAATAATTTACTGTTAAGTTTGACACCCATAGTGTTAGATCTTGTTTGCTTACTGACCGAGGAACTTTTTTTGCGACTTTCAACCGTCACTGACATATTTTTTACGGTTTTTATTAACAACACGTCGTGATACAGTTGTTAAAAGTTGAACAAACTTCTCTGTGCCTTGAATATGAGAATTAATTTTTGGATTTTAATTGGTGGATCGTCAGATTTTAAATATTCTATTAAATAGTCATATGAAATGCTTTTAGTAAAAGGCGGCTTAGATAAAATACTGTTATCGTCTAGGTCGATTATATTAGTCCGTACAATCAAAATTTATGCACGGTTTTTCTTAAAATCAAAGTTCTGATCATTATTTTCACGACAGTATAACATTTTTGTATCTCTCTCTTGAGTATGTTCTTGCGGTCACCGTACAGCATTGTTAATAAGACGTTTTCAGAATGCGCAAAATACGAATTATGCTGAACTACAGCATTAATAACATTGCGTAGTTTACGAAGTACTTCTTCCCTACACTTAAATTTCTCCCTGGCCACTTTCTAGTTATTCATAACAACAACCTCGCCATTTTCATCTCTAAAATCAATATCTTTGAACACAGCTGTTGCTAAGCACGACGCTACTCTGTCAGAGGCTCCAAATCTATCGCACAATATAGCAAAGCTCTGTAGTTTTTGTTATATCGCCTCTGTGGAATAAACACTTCATCTACATGTTCGATAGATTGGTTGAATTCGCCAACGACCAGATCCAATTGCTCAGGTATGGTATTGGATCGTGACTAGCTGACGCCAATGTTGGTTCTTGCTCAGTCAATTCAGTAAAAGGCTCTGGTACCGTCAGCTTTCTGTCATTATGTTGATCAAACATGCAATTTTGTAAACGATCAGGTATAAATCCACAAGAACATTTATTTTGTTTTAAGTCGCTTGTGCATTTTCCAATGAAAAATATATTTTTAGTCCAATCTAAAAATGCTTGAAATCTACAGTGAGCGTCAAAAGAAAGTAAACACCAATTCTTCATCCTTAAATTATCTTATTACAAACTTATTATTGACTTACGATAATAAGTAATATTGCAGAGTTTACTACTATACCATTTAGAGATTTACTATTATAAAACATGAAATCAAAACAAGTGACAACATTGCTCAAATCTTTCAAATGTGAAAATGCATCAGATTTTAAGCGTCAAAAAAAAGTAAACAGTTGTAATACTTACTTAGATTTTTTATATTTCGGGGAGGAAACTAAAGTTTTTTGTGAAAAATTTGTACTGATCAAATGTTTTACTTCACTAAAAATAATTTTAAGTTGATTTGTACTTATTAATAGTAACTAAAAAGGTATAAAGGAAGTTAATCTCACTATGGGAAAGCAAACATCGGCTGATATTCAGAAAATTATATTAGATTTAAAAGAAAAGTCAAATCTTTGCGTGAAATCGTGGGAAGGAACCACTGAACAATAAAAAATAGTTGATAAATCGCCAAACAGCATCAGGTTGAAGATTTACCGAGATCTGGAAGCCCATAGCGGCTTAGTGGTACTGAAGTTAGAGCTGTAGTAAGAGAATTAAAGGCATATGCAGCTTCAAGTGCAGCTAAATTTTCAGAGAACATAACGCACACATCAGGCAATCCAGTAAGTACAAGTACAGTCAGGAGACCGATTCACAAAAATGGCTTACATGGAAGGATACCACGCAAGAAGCCATACAGGTCCAAGGTTAATCAGAGTAAGCGTATGGATGTTGCTAAAGTGTACAAAAAAAAGGCTCTATCTTTTTATGAAAACATACTTTATACCGATGAGAGCAAATTCAAAATTTTCGGAGCGAAGAGGCCCCCAAAAATATGGCGTGCTTAGAATGATGCCTTTGAAAAGTTTGTAACCAACACTGTCAAACACGGTGGAGGCTCAATTGTTTAGTTGCAACCTATATAATAATAATTATATAATAATTTTCAATTTAGGATACTTTGAAAAGCAAAAAAGATATCGATATAATTGCGAGTGAGTTTTCAAGAGGAAGAGTAGTTCTTTCGAAACTCATTAATGGATTCATAAAAAAAATATATTTCTATATAAATTTGCCCAAGATACCTCGAAAAATCGTGATTTTCGCACTTTTAGGTTAGAATATCTCGAAAACCGGAGCTATTTGAGAAATTCTAAGCTTGGATTCGAGTTCAGCGCGTCAAAACCTTCGGATAAGTAAGGCAAAAAAATCAATGTTACCCTGTGTTATTTTATAGTTTGTGTTTTTTTCGTTTTTTTTTTTTTCTTTGAATTTATCAGAATTTGATATTCAACCCGGAGGGATTGACTTTGAACCCGGAGACCCGGAAATCATACTCAAAACCCTGAGTCTCCGGGCGAAACCCTGAGTGTTGGCATCCCTAGTAAAAGGCCACTGGAAGTTGCTTGTTTTTTTTTTGCATTTGTATTATATGCAGGTTACAAGTGCGGCATCCAAAATTGGCAAAACAGAAATGATGATGATAAAAATACAATATCAGAAAAAAAGAAAACAATACAAGATTTATTGTTCAAAAAGCTTAGCCATCGATGGCAACAGTGCGCGCCGAGCTTTTGCGGAACATGAAATGTTTTCTCGTTAATACACTTTTAGACGTTTATAATAGAGCAATGGACACATCAGATCCAATATTTCTTTACTGTCTTTAAATAAACGCATTCAGACTAAAAAGCGTCACCAACTTCCGACACAAGTGATCCGATTATTAAGGTGTGAAATCCTATTCGAAGAACTTAACTTGACATGCTATGAATCACGCAAGAATGAAGAAGAGAAAGATGAACTTGGGGAAACCGAAATTTTAAGTTCAATGTATTTAAACATTATAGCTAATTTATCTTTAGAAAGTGATGCTTAAGTAAACATTATGTATTTCTTAACCTAATACTACAATCTAAAAATAAAAACACATCTTTTTAGCACAAGGCTAAGATTTTTGTCAGAGATCTTCTTTTAGTCTAGAGTCAACATAAAAAATACTTTTCCAGTTAATCACCATGATAATATAGCCGTTATTAGTTTTGGCCAGTGAAATTTGCTATTTGTTCATAGTGCATAGGCTTAAAAAATAGCGGTAAATTTTTTTCGATACTTCCTTATGTGTACATTAGGAAAATCGAAAAAAAAAATGAAGAAAACAAATCAAATTTTTTTAATTTTTTTGACCAAATTTCGAAAAATTAAAACTTTGCTGCTCTGGCAGTAACCCTAGGACTACTATTTTTTTAAATTTAAAATATGTAAGAAAAAAATATAATTTTCTTAATTTTTTTACTACTATTCCGAAAAATGAAATTGAGGATATACTTGAATATGAATAAATTTTCGAATTTCGAGTGTTCCCAAAGAACTCTAGAACATGAGATTTTTTTAAATATTTCTACTGTACACAACGTTTTTTTTTTTTTTGACTTTTTCATGCACCTTCTAAAACGAAATATGTATCCTCAAAAACTATTGGGCATGGGAAAAAAATTTAGATTATTTTTATGAAAAATGCTTTGATTTCATATAAAAAACTTAAATAAATTTGTTAAGTTGTGAATTTTTTAGTTTGTTAAATTGTTTCTTTGACATAAATATTTTTTTTTTGGTTTTTTTATGTGCTATTTTTCAACCTCAGAGTTTATCTGCTTTCAAATCGAAATTCCCGAAATAACTTTGGAAAATATGAATTTTTAATTGAAGAGGTGCACCAGTCTATGTTATTGTATAATATTTTTCAAAGTTATGCCGGGAGTTTCGATTTTATAGCAGATACATTCTTAAGATTAATTGAAGAATAACATAAAAAGTATTTAGAAAAAAAATGTATGTCGAAGTTATTTAAAAAAAAATCATGTTTCATCAAATTTATTTAAATTTTTAAATTATTTTTATAGAATCGATTCCTTTGTAAACATAAATGATTACTTTTTTTTTATCCTATTCTCCATAGACTTCGAGATATTTCGTTTCAAAGAATTTAAAAAAAAACATAGAATTTATATTGAATTAACGAATTTTTAATGATTTTATGTGAATAGGTTTTTGGAAGCGTCTAAAGCATTTGCTGATGGTAAAGAATTTCTGTTCGGTTAAAAAGCCAATAAACCACTGAATTCTTACGAAGACCTACTGATATGCTTTTGGGAAAGTGTTTAACATAAATCCATAACATTGACAGCATTTTTTGTCCACTTTTCTAGAGACATAGCTATCGGAATTCGGTTTTCTTAAAATCAGCATATAGTCACCTCAGAGTGTAAGTGTTCTAAAGCACTTTTTGACAACATTTTTTAGCACACCAGCTTACTAAAGACAATACACTCTTTCGTTTGGTGTTATAGAAATTTAGCTACCTCTTCCCGTTCTCAGTATGCATTATGTCCTAACTGCAGCTTTCTAAACAAAATCTCGGAGTGCAAATGTTCTAACTGCTTCTTTGCATTTGAAGCCACATTAAATAGTAAACACTCGCTCTCAGGTCAAAAGTGAGAATGGACTTTTGTAAGAGAAGGGAAAATATATCCCCGGCGGTAATTTGGCCTCGTTTCAAGACAAAAAATTTCTGGCACCAATCGTTGCAAAAGGCCAAAAATGGATTTTCATAAAAAAAAAAAAATATTGCACCAATTGATGAGAAGAGGTCGATCTAAATTTTGGAATGAATTTGTTTGGCCCTATATGAGGAAAATTAAAAACTCTCAAAATAATTTTTGTTTCCATTTTCGACGTTATCCATCAATTTGTTTTTTCATCCTTCCAAAACTTAATTTCGACCTTTTCGCATCGATTGGTGCAATATACATATGGACACGATTGAATGTTCGAAAGCCATAAAAAAGGAACGTAATCTAGCAAGCTTTCTTGAATAAATAAGTACCCTCATTTTAGTCCTCTTAGAAAAACAAATAGATAATATCTTCGTTTGTCAATATCGGCTTGGTATCTTAGGAACTGTGACTTGTGACTTATTCAATTATGTGACTTATAAAATTATTATATTTTATTTTTTGCATACAGCGCCCCCTGTGAGCAGATTTTTGAAGTATTAATAGCTTAATTAGACTATTCTTGATAATATGAAAATAATGATATTTCGTTTGTCAAATTCGGCTCAGTAGTTTAGAAGTTTTGGTCTAAAATATAACACTAACATGAGCGTGCCGTGAACGTTAGCACTACGCGTGACGTAAAGGTTCAGCCGAAACACTTTAGAATAGATTTTTCTACATACCCGCTATCCTATGCCCCCCATCAAACATGTTCACGAATAAAAAATAAGACTTTTTGTGTGTTTTGGATCAAACGTAATATACCTTTTACGTGGAGTTTCAGAATGCAAATGTCCTAACTCATACAAATCAGGATAATTTTAACTACAGAAAAATCAAAGATAAGTTTCAATAAATTTTTTTTGAAATACCGTATAGGTAATTACAGAGAGGCAAAATAATAAAAAAAAACCTTAATTATCCTTAAATAACAAATCGCAGAGTAAATAACTTTAAAAATCTGTTTTCTCAGTTTCATGTTTTTGTTTTGTTTTGGACACTTACACTCTGAGGTGACGATATGTGCATTTGCACCGAAATTGTCATTTTAGCCATTTTTTGGAGCACATTCTTCAACCATGAAGAAGTTGAAAACTATCTTGATTTTATATTCAAGGTGGAACAATTAAAATTCAAAGACCTATTTTTGTATGTAACTTTATATGTTGCTTTTCATGTTTTTTTAGTTTGAATGCAATTTTAACTATGTCTCCATCTGAATTAAAATTGAAAAAGTAATAAATACATGAAAAGTTGCATAGATATGTATAACGTTTTGTAATCTAATAAGCGTTAGAGCATATACATAAATAGTGGGATTCCAGCGAGTTACCAAAAAAGCTTTAATAGGCGCTAGGCTTCATAGAAAAATCTCTGCACTTAGTAACATTTATATTAATTGAAGATATTGTGTCATAAACTGCCAAATGGGAAGTAAAAGCTATGCACCTAAAGTGAATTATATCGTTATATAAACTATAAAAGGGTTCTTATCCTTCTTCATTTGCATTTAACTCTTCTTCTTTATCTTTAACTTCTTCAAAATCAGGAAATTCACATTCATTCCTTAGGAGTCCAATGAAAATTGTCAAAGTAAATAAAAACCAAAAACAACAAATAATAATCTTGATTGTGAAACATGAGATTTGAAATTTTAAAAACTTCTGTAAAATATGTAATTTGAATTTCTTAGCGCAATAAAAATTGAACCTAAACCGAATTTTTGAAAGGCTTTGGGTTCGGGTTCACATAATATAAAAAAAAAAACATTGTTCCGGAGCGGGGTTCAGGGTTCGGGCTCGAAACCCTGAAAGCAAGTGTTATGCCTTTGAACATCATTACACTTCATTGATGCTTTGCCGATATAATATTCTTTTCCTACCACAGCTGAAAAGCTCAATGTGGTGCTAATTTGGTAAGAGCTCGAATAAACCTCCAGAAAATTAAGGAGAGGAGCAGGAAATAATTGAAAAGAAAGGAAAATTATGGAAAATGGAAAGTGTATTACTATGCCTGAACCGGGAATCGAACCTGGGACTTCTGGGCTGTGAGCGTAGTACAATACCACTGCGCCACAAGGCTGACATTGCAGTGAAATATTCGATGGTTAATTCGCTCGGTTAAGTTTCGTTAAATTGAAGTTTTATTTACAAAAAACGAATCCGGAACGGATCCGTTTATGAAGTCCGTTCCGATTTTGAAACGGATCCGACAAATCGGACGATCTAGGATTCCGATTTTTCGAGAGGAATATTATACGAAAACAAGTTCTAATTGAATAATTCGGAATCCGTTTCGGATAAAATGTACGAAGAAACGAGTCCGTTTCCAATTTGAAACGGATCCGTTTGGCACACTGGATTGGTACAAAAGGATAAATTATCTTATGGCTAATGTACTATAGATATAAAGTACACTCAACTTTAATTTAATAACGTTATGACGTTAAAGAGTTAAACATAACGAATATCATCAAATACTTCTAAGAGTGCGGTTATGCAGCCTTTTGAATATCTAAAACCAGACTACTTCTTAAAAATCAGTGAATAGTTTCTTATAAAACTATTTATATAAGTATTTATTATGTAGTTGATTCTTTCAAAAACTTTGGAAAGGAAAGGTAAAATTGTTATTGGTCTGCACTCATAACGATTCTTCGGCAAAGGTTTTATCTTAAAATATTTCACAGCTGTCTGGAATAACGAAGGAAGTTATTGCACAATTAAAAATATGCGTAAAAATTGGCAGTAAAAATTTTTAAAAAACTGGATGAATTGCATCAAATCCTACAGGGTTTGACTTATTTAATAGAAAGAAGAAAGCGCAGAGCTTCTAATCGGTCGATACAACGGAAGCTAAAAACAGGCGCATTCGCCGGGTAAGTGTAATCATAAAAAGCATTTAGATTGGTTCGTGGTATTGATACTGTGCTAAACATTACATTGTCAAGTCAAAAGAATCGTGAGAATTCTTATCTCCTTTTTGTTAATACCTATTTCTTTAATTAGTTTCCAATTTGCTTACTATCTAACGCATATTTAAACTTAGGTTCGTAAAATTTCGACTTTGTTAGTTTGATTTTCGCGTTCACTTTGTTCCTGATTTGCTGAACAATTTTATAAGGACATGGAATTTTGTACCGCTTCCAACGGGCAATCGCATTGTTACGCTTTTTAATTAGTGCTTTAATATCATTATAAAATCAATGAGTTTCTTGTGGAGAGGTATTTTAGTTTTTAAGCGAACAAAATTATCAAACAATGCTTTTACAGTGTGTTTACCGGTATGCCAAACTCACGAGCGCTGCTATGAAACTCTGCTTGGAAACTTTCCTTTTTATAGTTTTGAGTCCACGGGCAATGCCGGGATCCAATTTTTTTTTTTTCTTTGAGGTTAATTTTTGATTTTTGCCACTGTCCTTTATCGTTTACTCCACCGTCTTTTGTTGTTCAATTTAAAAAATACCTTTCTGTAATTTTATTTTACTTAATTTATAAATCTTTTAGTTTTCTAACACTTTTTATTATTTTAATACGACGCACACTGGGGTAATTGGTATCGATTTGTGCGCTTAATTCACATAGAGTAGTTAGTAGTTTTATAACTATGTATTTTAGTTAATTATATGTAAGGTAGTTAAAAACTATTGCAATTCAGAATACTTCAATACATTTTTTTTTTTGACCAAAAATTCAAAATACGCACTGAGGATTCTTATACAAATTTCAATATTTATTTAATCTTAAAAATTCACTAAAATTGGTAATTTCCTTCTATTGCAAATTAATTATCATCATGATCACTATCATCATCATCATCATCATCATCGTGTTCACCTTCACCATCACTTTCGCTTACATCATTATCATTGCCAACATTATAATCATTTAAGTCATCAACTTCTTCTTTCGCTATTATTAACAACTCAAATGCTTCTGTTGGTATGTGCTTGACTTTTTTCTGCGGCAATTTAGTTTTACTGGATACAATAGGATCAGAACTGATAAGAAGCCTATTCAAAATGTCTTCGTTTGTTTTTTCTCTGCTGCATTTTCGGGAAAAATGTTCCCTGATAGCCTTAAAATCTTTATTTCTGGCTTCCTGAGCTTCTTCAGATAATTGACCGATTGGCAATAATGCGTGGGCAATGACGTCTGGACCGTGAATAAAATATTTATGCAGTGTGGTTGATATATTATACCAAGGATAATGCTTGGCAAAAGATTTTGCACAATTTAAAGAAAAATTGCGAAACTTTTCCGTGTCGATTCGATGGCCACTAGAAACAACAATTAAAATATTGTGCATATATTTTATCAAATTGGTGTCGATTTTGGTAATGGCCGCTGACACATCGGCATTTTGAAAGAAACGCCTTGCAGTGTTGCCATCATTCGACTTACCGAATCCGGGCTTTGGTATGTCCACAATCAGCCCAATTTTGTCTCTGAATTCTCTTTGTATGCGGGACTTAGTTTGAGCTACTAAAAATTTCTCACTTTCTGAAGGAGCCTGCCACTTTTTTATTGGCAGTTTGTATGCTATGTGCAGCAGGCACTCAAAAAATCGAATCCAGCTATGAAGCACAGACAGCCCAAATTGTAGATTTTCAGTGTTTACAACTCTATTATTCATCTCATCAATTTTATTGAAATCTTTAGAAGTGGCCCCAAACAAGTAACATTTTTGTGTTGATTTCTTGTCATTTATAGCATACTTTCCCGGTAATCATTTTTAAAATCAAAATGCTGGAAAAGTGCGCAACATTCGCACAACTTTTTTTTTCATAGAATGTTACTTGAATATCTATATATTACATTAATGAAAACAGTTTTGCCCGACACCCGAGGTCTCACAACTATATGTCCATGAACAGGGCCAAGATATGATAATTTTTAAGCTTTCACAAAAAAAAAACAAAATTAAATATTTTTAAGCATTTTTTAACAAAACGAAATACACACTATATCACTAAAATACCTGAGTAAGAATGCTTCATCATCATTTTAAAGTTTATTTGCCAATTCACAAAGAAAAATCGTTTTAAAGTAATGAAAAAATCACGCTTATCGCTGTGCGCACACAAAATGAAAAGAAATGCAAACTTTCAGAGTGTATTGCGAGAATACGGTAAATTATTTTGCAAAAATTCTTTCACCCAGTGATGGAGAATTTTATATTTTTTAACCCGGTGTCAAAAACATATATGTACCTTGAGTTTTTATTTTTGAATTTATTCGCGAAACTGTTACGAATTACCCCAGTGTGCGACATATGCAAAAATGAAGTTGCTGCTGCTGCAGTCAAATTGTAAGTCAGAATCATAGACTAAATGCCTAAACAGAACTGGAACGTGCAATATCGCACAGATTTTTCCTATACGTTTATAGTGAGTACAAAATTGACACTGAGTAAAGGATTACCGTACACTTTCCGGAATCCTTTTTCCGGAATGGACATTTTCCGGAACGACCAAAAACCCGAAAATTTTTTTTCCGGAGTCAGTTTTCCGGAAATTTTTTTTCCAGAATATACGTTTTGCGGAACGACGGTTTTCCGGAATACTTTTTAAGGAATCGGTTTTCCGGAATGTATATTTTCCGGAATGATAATTATTCGTATACATAAAATCCACAACTAATGTTGCTATAGTAACGCAATCTGTTTATTATTTTCCTATTTTTAATTTATATTGTAACCTCTTTTATTTTCCAAAATTCTACGCAAAAATGGACGCGAAAATAGTGGGCACAAAAATTTCTATAAATGGTGACTTGTACACTCGGGGCAAAAGTGAAAATGGTAAAAACTGGGAATGTGTGCAATATCGAGCACGGGAATGTTTCTCTATAGCTTTCACCGCTCATATTACACCAGGTCGTAGTATAACAGTCTATCGAGGTCCGGATGACTCAAAAGAGAAATGGTTGGACTTTCAACGTAGAATCAGATCACTCGTTTAAAATTACGCGGAATATGCAAAGCGCGGTGATGACCTACGATTTCTGCGCTCAATCGCACACAATATACTTAGTTGTGTGAAAGTTTCAAGTTTTGTGTATGATGATTTATACAAGCAAATTTATATAAATTTCATACAAATACAAAATATTTTACTCATGACGTATAAGTTAGTAATTATTATTTCCGGAAAACAGTCGTACATGGTTTGTAGGAGTAAAATTGCCTAGGTGGCTTGATAATATTTTTCTTTCAAAAAACTGGCGCTTGAGTTTGTAAAGTATGTTGGCTGAGTACAATTTATAGGAGAAAGTCCAAGAGATTGAATACTCAGAAGTAACTGAGATTCAGTAAGTAAGTCACTTTTTAAGTGACCAGCTATGATTATATCCTTAAACGAAAAGCACATACGCTCAATAGACTCTATTAAGAGGCCCAAATCAATATTGCGATTTGATCGATATATTGATGCAACCAGAATATTATCATTCTCTGTCATAACATTTAAAAAAAATGTTTACATAAGCTGAGGAGTGGATTGGAAAAAGATTTTACAGCGAAAGCATGTTTTTACGAAAATACCTACGCCACCAGCATGACTTACGAGGTCAGTTCTATATAGCTTATATCCGTTCATTTATATACCGTTTCAGGGTATTTGGAATACATGTTTTAGATATGCACACAATATTTATTTCAGAATCAACAAAAATATGCCTGAGCTTATCAACTTTTTTTACTAGGCTCTAAGCATTTATTGGAAAACTCAGATTCCAGATGTGTGACCCGTCAAGGTTCGTATGAAGTCATACGTAAGGTCTTTGGAACTGCAAGCTTCGATATCACTGAAACTCATGGAAAAGATTAAAATTATAAGATTGGCAACGCGCGTAGACATATTCATAGGTATCAATAATACTGCCAACTGTACTGGTTTTAGAAGTGCATTTCTGCTTTGCAGCTATATGTACTGCTGGAAAATTTGTACTCATTTTCTTGTTCAAATAAAGCGGAAAGAACGTGAATGTAGGCTGACGATATGCAAACTATGTTAAAAGCACAAACCGTATTCAGAAGAACACTTCTGTCACATGAAATGCTAGCTGCTTTGATTATAGTAATTTGTTTTGGTCTGATTATATAATAAATATATAAATAATATACATAAGATAAGAAGCATCTTTGTATTCCATATTGTTAAGATCTACTTTTTTAGGTATTTCACAGATAAATGTACTGCTTTTTGCCGTGCATAAATTGTTTGTATTCAATATCGTGAATTTGTAATCAAATTTTTTTATTTCACTGATAAGTGTACTGCTTTTTGTTGGTCCAGAGTTTGCAGCATTAGACACAAACATGAAAAAGCAAACAAAAAATTATTAAGTACTATGTGCAATGGTATAATAAAATGATAAGAAAAAAACGATAAATATTGTTGTTAAGATTAATTTTAATTGATACATTCATCTCATTCAAACTCACTACGAAAAAAGCAGCTGCTGATCATTATTGAGTTGTTTGATAGCACTCAGAGTATCTACGAATTCGAAACGAATTCATTTGTGACATTCCGTTTTTTGTAAGTAAAACGAATGGTTGTTCAATTAAAATTCAGATAGCTATTTTTTTTATATAACTTTATACGTAACTTTTCATGTTTTTTTTTTAACTTAAATGCAATTTTAACTATGTCTCCCTTTGAATTTCAACTGTTATTCCTTGAATATTAATTAAAGATAGTCTTAACTTCCAGAAAAACCATAATTGAAGAGTGTGCTCCAAAAAAAAAAAAAAAAAATCGAAGTCATGGTCGAGCTAAGATGGCAATTTCGATTTTTTTTTTTTTTTTGGATCAGACTCTTCAAACATGGTTTTTCTTGAAGTTAAGACTATTCTGAATTAATATTCAAGGAGGAACAATTAAAATTCAAAGGGAGACATTAAGTTAAAAAAAACATGAAATGTTACATATAAAGTTAAATAAAAAAATAGCTATATTGAATTTTAATTGAACAACCTTGAATAATAATTCAAGACAGCCTTAGATTCAAGAAAAACTATGGCTGAAAGATATACTCAAAAAAAAAACAAGGCCAGCTAAAACGCTAAGTCTGGCGGACTTGCACATATACATGCAAGTATGTATGCATCCATTATACAATACAATTATACTTTTACAAGTACATATTTACCTTTACAGCTCAATAAGACTTAACATCAAAAACAATGTCAGCATAAATAAACACTCGTTATTTTGTATAAGTATGTATGTGTAACAGATATTTAGGATTCAAGTTTATTACCACAATTAATTTAATTATAACAGCACCGGCAACGAATGCATTCATCCGGATCAGAGTTTCCGACACATATCTTCTTTTTTATTTATTTGGTTTAGTTATTTTCAGCGTCAACGTGCACAAGCAGTCTGGGCCATAAAAAAACAAACTTCACTACTAAACTAATAATGGCACCTGTCGAAATTCGTTAGATTCATGTTTGTGCTTGTGCTTGGTGGTATATGTGCTTAGCTATGCTTTTACTAGTTACACCAAGTGAAATTCAGACTGATTTCAGAACAGTTTTGCCATTGTGGGACTAAACTGATAGCTGGATAGATGAAAAAGTTTTATGGCAGGTGATGATATATTAGAAAACGGATGAATGTTGAACAGCTCCCAAAAAAATGAGCATATATGTATGTATGTCTATAGCACAAGACTTTACAGGGTGTTTGATTGCAGGTTACATTAAAAAGTTCTCAACATATCAATAATGGTACGTCAGACGATGCATGTGGAATTGAAGATATAAGGTTCGTTCGACAACAGATACTTTGTACAAGATTGTATAAGCTATCATAAATTTTGTCGAAAAGGAGTTCGCTAACACAACGAGAGAGTAAAGTGACCTTGCTCTGAGAGACTTTGCTAGTTTTTATTGATTAAATTTTTATCATTAAGAATTAGCAAACAATAAAAACGACAGAGGTCCTAGTTCACGAATAATTAACCTACTTGTGAATATTTCTGATAATATATTACTTAAAGATTATGATGAGGATATTATCAGTGAGATTAAATTAAAAATATTATATATATTTGCTTATTGTAATTAAATTCGATGCTATTTGACATTGAAGGGAAATTAAAATAGACCTTATAAATTTGTTTCCTAGTAACAGGTATGTTTTATTGAATTTTTTTAAGTTTTTAAAAATTATGTATATTTTTTTTTGATTTTAACAAAAATTAAACAGCTAAAATTTTGTAAATTGAAATGATTTTTTGAATTTTTTTGAAAAATCTATTTCTGAAAATTTTTTCGGTGAACTTCAGATTACAGTTTGATACGCAAGCTTCAAAATGATATGCCATAACATAAGGGCAAGTAGTTAATTAAAATGTTTGAGCCGTTAACCTGCAAACTAAAACAGAAATTTAAAATGAGTGCAGTAGCCTTTCAACGCGTAGTACAGCGCGCGTTTAGCGTTTTTTCCCTACAAAAATTTTTACGGGATTAAGCGCAGAATAAATCAAAGATTTGTTTTTAAAAAAAAAATTTAAAATATGGGTTTTTTAAAAAAAATGCAAAAATATTTTTGAATTCGCAAAATTTTCGCGAAAAAATTATTTATTTTCAAAATCAGTATTTTTATTTAAAAACCTAAAAATGTAAGAACAAAAAAATATTCAGAAATGGATTTTTCAAAAAAAATTCAAAAATTAATTTCAATTTTCAAAATTTTAGCTCTTTAATTTTTTTTAAAATTAAAAAAAAAAAATATTAATAATTTTTTTCCCATAAAAAATTTTACGGAATTAAACGCAGAATAAATCAAAGTTTTTTTTAAAAATAAAAAAAAAATTTAAAAAATGTTTTTTTTTTTAAAAAAAAAAATGCAAAATTAATTTTAACTTCACAAAATTTTTGCGAAAAATTTGTTGGAAATAATAGAGCCCTATTTGCAGAACAACCTCCATCGCGGTTTCCGGCAAACGTGCAAGTCGATATGATTTATGGACTTCGTAGACTCGATGTACAAAAGCAAATAAAACGCAGTGAGATCTGTTCTTTTGCAGACCTTTCTTCAAATGTGAATGTTTGCCGTAAAGGACTAACATTGCTTCAAGAAGGCAAGCAGAGTGATGCGACTAGTGCTAAACAACCCCTCCAATGTCATAAATGAGGTTTGGCGGGCTTTTACAGATCAAATTGCCATCGATATCACCACAACGCTACGATTTACAAGTAACACTTGCAACTACATCAACTTCAGCAATGGCAACGGACTTTCAAAAGGGCTATTCTGGCGTACTTAGCGAAAAAGACGTATCTCAAGAAAATTTATTTCGAGATAATTGATGTTTTGTTTATGTCAATTTGTTGAAATACCTGTAAAATTGAGATATAAGAAATTTTCTTAGTAGATTTTTTTATATAATTGAACTAAGATGCCGACATTTGGAGTATTTCATTAGACGCGTAATTTCTTAAGCTATCCGATGCCATAAGAATCTCGGATATTTTTTTTCTTTTGAGATACGTCTTTTTCGCTTAGTACGGCAGTATTGAGCTTTCAATAATTCAAGAAGCTCGCTTGCATTGATACGGCGCACAGTGGAATATTGTCACCATAAATAGAACCAAATTGAAAGTGCTGATATTGGAAAATTTTGTAAGACAATCGTCAGTCAGTCAAAAGTTTTAAATGTTTTTGGGTTTAGCGACACAGTGGGCTCAAAGTTGAACTTTGTACTCCAAAAATTTTCTATGAATTTAGATTGGGCGCTCTAGTTAACTTGTTTGAAAAAAAATGCAAAAATGTAGCATATTGGCGGAAAGTAAATTGTTTTCACTTAGTAAAAATTAAATTAGTTTTGTTTTATCGCCCTTATATGAGTTTTACAGAATTTTCAAAAATTAGAATGAAAAATGGTAAAAGTGGAAAATTTGGAAACAGAAACAGAAACAGAAAACAGAAAACAGAAACATACAATATATGTACATTAGGGTGATTCAAATTTTTTTTTTTTGTTTTTTTTTAAGGTGCTGTTGCTTAAAAAGTAAGTTTATGATATGAAGAAAAAGTTCACGAAATTTCAGCTCTGTAGCTCAATTTTATAAGGTGGCGCCGGACCCTGTTAGTTTTACATGTAAATTGTATGGAAAAATTATTTTTTACAAAAAAGGTATCTAAATGAATAGGTGATTAGTGTTGTTGAGCTGAAAAGGGTCGTTTTTCGAAGTAATTTTTTACGCTGAATTCGAATCTGGCCTCAGAATTGACCCATCATGTCGGAATCCTGAAATATTTGAGGCTAATTACCTGAAACATGATGTTTTTTGTCTACTTTCGAAGCCATGTATAGGATTCAAAGAAAGTTGATCAGCTTATTTTTAACAAAAGCATCATTTAGTATCATCCTTGCCCTTTAAAATGAGCTTTCAAGTGGTGATCTGTGATGTTTTCTTGCAAAGTTGCAGCCATTTCAAGGTGACATGAATTTGAAACTCGATGGTTAATATTGTTGGGTTGCAACCCTTTGTGGGGGATCCAATTCATGTCACTTTCAAATGGCTATAACTTTGCAAGGAAACATCACAGATCACCACTTGAAAGCTCATTTTAAAGGGCAAGGATGATACTAAATGATGCTTTTGTTAAAAATAAGCTGATCAACTTTCTTTGAATCCTCTACATGACCTCGAAAGTAGACAAAAAACATCATGTTTCAGGTAATTAGCCTCAAATATTTCAGAATTCCGACATGATGGGTCAATTCTGAGGCCAGATTCGAATTCAGCGTAAAAAATTACTTCGAAAAAACGACCCTTTTCAGCTCAACAACACTAATCACCTATTCATTTAGATACCTTTTTTGTAAAAAATAATTTTTCCATAAAATTTACATGTAAAACTAACAGGGTCCGGCGCCACCTTATAAAATTGAGCTACAGAGCTGAAATTTCGTGAACTTTTTCTTCATATCATAAACTTACTTTTTAAGCAACAGCACCTTAAAAAAAAACAAAAAAAAAAAAATTTGAATCACCCTAATGTACATATATAAATATGAATTATGCTGTTTTTTTTTAAACTAGTGCTGTTAAAGTCATAATTCAGAAATTTCGCAATAATTAACAGTAAAAACTAAATAAATATCTCCAGATTTTTATATGTTATGTAAGAACGTATCGTTAACCAAAATCCAAAGTTTCAAATGCGCTTTTTTATAACTTTTTTTTATGAATTTTTTTCTATTGCAATATTTGAAGGAAAAAATATTTATGTATCTTCGCATTTTACAATGCTTTACATCAATTTCATAAAATGTAAAAGCTTACATTGTAAACGGAGTTGCTTGCATATAGATAAGAGTTCCCTTAAATGGAGGGGGACTGTCTTAGGCTGTTTTTTTTCTTTTTTCATCCCTTTTTCACTTTCGCTTTTTTAAAACTCAACATAGCGTAGTGCAGATATGGATGGTGCAGCATAGGCGGCTTTGTTCCGATTATAAACATTTTTTTTATTATTATTATCGTAATGTATTTCCAAAAAAAATATTTTAAGTTCTTATGTCTTCAATTATGATAGTTATCATTCTATATTTTCCAATAAATATATTTATGTGCTAAATGTCTTTAATATATGTATGTTCAAATAAAACTTGTGTTTTCATTAACCATTAACCATACTTCGCGGCGTTTCTTTAATGAAGCTGAACAATTTTTCACATATTCTTGGAATAAATGTGGAGCTTGTAAAAATTTCCGAAATATTTTACAAGGTCTGGTATCCGGAGAAGTTATAAATCTCGAAAGTTTTCACAATTATACCCAAAAAATTGTGGAATTTTATAAAAAGGACTACAATTGGTACAACATGCCTCTTTCCGTGCACAAAGTTCTAATGCATGGAATTGAAATTATACAAGAACTAGAAGTTAAAATTAGACGTCTTTCTGAAGAAGCTTAGGAAGCATCAAATGAAGTTTTTAAAAATGCGAGGTTGTACAACATCAGGTGTTGCTCTAGCAAACAACGAAGATGTTTTGCATTACTTGCTGATTTCTTCTGATCCTCTTATCAGCCAAATTCAAATAAAGAGAGATAAAATATACCATTATATACCATATTACCAGAGGCACAAGAAATACTTCAAGTTTATGAAGAATACGATCAAAATAAATTTAAAAAAATCATTAGTTTTTATATCTACTTTATCTATTTTTCAAATTTGATTTTTATATTGAGTTTTTAATTTTTCTCTAATAACTTGAAAACTATAAAGGATATCGCACAATTTCAAAGATTTTTTAAAATCAACATTTTCAAATTTTTGGAAATCGATACCTATTTTGAAGAAAAAGTCTCTAACTTTTCATTTTAAGCGGATGCCGATTAGATTACGCAACGCTCCCGCCACGTTTCAGCGCACGATTAAAAGGTTCCGAGATAGTCTTCCACGCGTCCTTATATAAGTCTACCTGGATGATATAATAATATGCTCAGAATCCTTCAACCAACATGTTAAAGATATCCATGTGGCTTTTCAGCATCTTTTAGGTTTCGGTTTTCGAGTAAATCGTAATAAATAAAAATTTATTTGTTTAAAAGTAAATTACCATCGACATTTATTTACCAAAGATGACATTCAAGTGGAAAAAATAGAACTCAAGCCGTTTTAAAAATGGCCCAGTCAAGAAATGTCAGATCAGTGCTTTCCTTTTTGCAAACTTGCTTTTGGTATCGTCGTTTCATTTCGAATTTTGTAAAAGTTAGCATGCCACTCAGTCACTTAACGAAAAAGGAGATTCCCTGGTCATGGAAGGAAGGGCAACAACAAGCTTTTGACAAGCTAACATCTCCGTCAATACTTAAACAAGCCGACGAGAATGAACTTATTTGATGGAAATAGATGCCAGCGGCTACGCCATCGGAGCAGTACTTGTCCAGGGGCAGGCTTCTTTGAATGCTCAAAGCTCGTTTCGCTAACGGATCATCAAGCCCTCAAATGGCTTATGAATTTGAAATCACCTATTGTAGCTGCAACCATTTAATATCGAGATAAAGTACATAAAAGGAAAATTAAATAATGCCCTCGATACGCCGATAGTGTCGATACTTTATCAAGAATATTTTTGAGCTATACATATTCGAAATAGATGTACCAACCAAATCGACAAAGGATATCCGAGCTGCACAACTGAATGATGAAGAGCTTGCGATCGTTATTAAAAGTTTGGATTGGAATCTATGGAAAAAAGCTATGCAGAAATGGTTATCTTTATCAGGGTATATAAGTAATAATGGCAAGACTCGGCACAATTGGTGGTTCAACATAACGATCGTACTGAAATAATAAAAGAATTTCACTGTGCAGATATTGCAGGTCATTATGAAATTGAAAAAACTATATCCAAAATGATGGAACATTTTTACTGGCCAAAAATGTCCAATTATATTGTGAGAAGTTCCAATAAGTGTCAAAGACCCGCGGGACTACTTTTTTAGTAAAAAAAAGGCCATCAAGGTTTACACCGGGCATTATTTGCGAAAAATTTACTAAAAAAATTGAATTTTTTTTAGAAATTCTCAAATGTATTGAAAGTGTATCGAAAATGTACTACAAATGCGCCGAATGTACTGAAAATGAGCATAGATGTACTGAAAAAGAGTTATTATAAAGTTTGATGGCTTTAAGCATTTATTCACTTGTACTAAATTTATGCCTCTAAATTTTATCGCTTGATTTTTTATATAATCTCCAAGAATTTGAGTTACCAGTCTGACTTCTGGGTTTAACCAAACTTTAACGAATTTCTGTTCCCTGTTCTGCTATTAATAATAAGAATTTTAAACTCATAGTCGGACATAATTTCATTCAATCTTTCTTTATAGAAATGTTAATTAATATTATTCAGTTGAACTTTGAACAATATTTTGATTAAGAATCAGTAAAGTTTAAGCTAAAATGTATTGTTGTAAGAAGTTTTACTGTTTCACTTCTACTTAATTTAATTATTTTTCATCATTTTTAGTTTTCAAAAAATTTTAATAAAAACAGATATATATTAAGTTTTTAAGCCAATTAATAAAAATTGATAAACTCGCTGAGAAACCTCAAGTTATATAAGCGAATCGTTGGGTGAAATTAATAAGTAGTTATTATTGGTTTAAGGAAAAGTGATCAAATTGTGATTGTATAAAAATAATTAAGTTAATCTTATACAGTTCATTTCAAGTTACTAAATTTTTTTTCTCAACGAGGAGGGACTTACACTACTTTAAAAATACATAACTCATGCATACGAATATAACTGGTTAAGTCTTTTTGTTGAATAAGGGTATGGGGTTTTGCCTCATTTCCATTGATATCTGTTGGGGTTCTGGTTTTAGGAAATTTCTTTTTAGATTTCAATTGTACGTCCAACCTGTATAGATATCAAAGTTTTAATTGAATTTAGCTCTCAAATTCTGGTGGCCTTATTCGCATTTCAACGATTTTTGTGAGTTGCAATTGTAGACAAATATTTTTAAATTATTAATTTTTAGTTTTTTTCATTGTTACCATTTTAATTCTTATCATAAAATTTTTTAAGTTTAATTATATGGGGTGGTTTTCCACTTGTTAGCACTGGGTTCCGCAATCTTAATCCAGCGCTGCATGGGGGAGCATCTATTGCTTCCTACAGACCCGCAGCTAAAGCTAATGAGCTTAAAACAATACTGTTACAAAATCTGAGAACGGAGAGCAGCTTTCAAATTCAAATGATTATAATTGGCTTAAACATCAAGAGAACATTTAAAATCTGTCCGGAAAACCAAATCCAATTATTCTTGTGAAAAATTCTTCACTGAGTTTGAAAAAAAAAAACACTGTTGAGCCAATTATCCTCACTCCCCTTACTCTCCATTTCCTACACTCTTCTCACCAAAATGTTTAAGAAATCCAATATTTGTTTCTAAATATACCTATCATTTGTAACATTCTTCACTGATTTCTAACTAAATAAAAATTTTCCCCCACTCTTTTCACCAATATGCGTAAAAAATCAAATTTTGGTTTCTAAATATATCTATCTTTTGTAAAATTTAAAAAAAAAAATTATAGAGCCAATAACCCCACTCCCCCATTTCTCCCACTCTTTCCACCAGCATATTTAAGAAGAGTGGAGGAAATGGGGTAATTGGCTCGACAATTTTTTATTTTCGAATTTAGCGAAGCATTTTACAAAGGATATGCAAAGATTAGAAACAAAACTTGGATTTTTTAAATATTTTGGCGAGAAGAGTGTGAGAAATGGGGAGTAAGGGGAGCGAGGGGAATTGGCTCGACAATTTTTTTTCCGAATTCAGCGAAGAATCTTACACAAGAATAAGTGGGTTTGGTTTTTCGACCTGTGTCTTCGATGACTGCATTAAGAAAACTGGACCCACATTTTTTTTATGTTTCTTGGTTATTGTAAAAAAAACTGTTCTGAAGTCTGTAACTTGCGAGCCGTCTATCGAATAGGTGTCAAGCTCACAATATTCTAGTATTGTGAACTATTTTATTTTATATTCATGCATTTAATAATGATGGCGTACCTTGAACAATTGTCACCCAGGGCACAGAATCAATCTGCTGCTCCTGCCTTGGAAATAGTTTTCAAACTTTCTTAAATAAAATAAAAATGTACTACATACAAAAACAAAAAAAAAATTGACATCTTCAAGACATTTAATTTTACTGTGGTTACCACTACAAAAGTCTCCTGTTTTGTCGGAAGTTTTTCAAGGTACAAAACCACCTGGATAAACCTTATGTAAATTGTATGGTATTGGTAGATACAGTAGACCCCGCTTAGTTGATCTTATAACGGCGCAAAAATTTGGATCTATTGACCGGGTAATCAATAAAGCGGGCCCTCTTATTTGAACAAACGGGTCAATTAAAGGAATCCCGGATAATTGATGGAATTAGTCACTTAAGCGAAGAAAAAAAGTAGATCTTGTACCCCAAGATAAGAAGTTTTAATTAAAAGGTTTTATTTTTTTTTTTCAATTATGCGCACATAAAAAAGTAAAATAACTTTTTAAGTAAAAGGAACTTCAATTCAACTGCAGATATTAACAGTAAATTCAGGTTCATGTGTGTAGCATTTCACAAAAAAGTATACATGTATAGTATGTAGTATTTCTTTAATCTGCTTTAAAAATTCGGTTATGGACGATTGCAATTAATTTTGCAGTCTATTGGTAAGGATTTTTCTCTCCCTATTTTCTAATTCATTGAAATATTTATTTTGAGGAAGAAAATATGTGCGCCGCAACACACTTTGTGGAATCGTGTAAGGAAATAAAATCAAACACCCAGTATTTCTTATGAGTGTCAGCAATGCGTGTGGTGTGTTAAATAAATAAAATTCAAGAGAACAGAATGCACTGGCTGGCAGACATACAGACAGAAAAAGAAAGACAATAAAATTTATCACCAGACCACAAGTCACAAAATACTAAACAGAAACGTGACATTTAATATATGTAGATATGTATGAGTGATACAGTTATAGTGCTATGAGAAAGTTTCAGATACCACTGCCAGCCTGTGCGAGTATATGTAGTACGAGTATGTATGTTTTTGGAAGTGCGTGTGTGTGCGCTGAGGCTTTTCTTATTTATTTATCTTTCAAAAAGATGTTTGAACTCTAACTGTCATGTACATAAAATACTGAAATAGTGAAAGCAGTTAAAACCAAAATTGTGCAGTTTGCATTTAATTCAAATTCCATGGTTTGGTTACCTCTCCATAATCCCCTATTCATTGTTCATAGTTGCCGTTTGTAGCTACGCTTATGAAATGCCACTGCAATAACCGAAATTATTAATTTTGACAGTAGACTTTTTTTTTGTCAAAAATATGCAACTGTCGCCTTACTGCAAACCAGACAGGCATTTTAAAAATCAGCTGAATTACAACGGCTTGAACCATAGAATTGAAATGGTTTTTACTGGTGCAACTTTAGTTTTCGCAGCCAATAAATGAGTCCAAATATCACCCGATTTTGGAACAATGCTTGCATATATGCATATCGTATATGCTTTTTCCGATGCATTGCAAAATGCATGGATTTGAATTTCAAAATTGGAGTAAAATCAAAAGACCTAGGAATTTGTATTTGATTAATTTGAGGATAGCTTGTAAGAAAACTTTAACAAGTTTGAAGGTGTTTTTCAGGAAGCTGTTCATCTCATCCAATTTTTCTAACCATATATCTTGCTTAAAAACTTTTGCAATGTCTATGAAAGGAGCAAGCCAACCCGCTGGATCAAAGAGTTTTGAAATTTGTGAAAACACTTCGCGTTTCATGAACTCTGCTTTTTGATCCAAAGGCTTAGCGGAAAAATTAAAATAACCTGCGGTGGCAATCCTAAGAACACCCAATGTTTTTTGCGTTAAAAAAACTCTTCAGTAAAAAGATGATCGCGTGGAAGATATTCCAATAAGTTTTTGGAATTTGAGGTCCACTTTCGTAATGTGAAGCCTATTGATTGAAGTGCAGCCGTTAACCCATTGCGTGCTTGGTTGGTTTCAGTTATGTTTCGCATATCGCATCATAAATTTATGTGCGAAGAATGTTGCTAGCAATCGGATAATATTTTTCAATAGAAATAGTGTCCATTAAGCCCCGAAATTTGAGCATAAATAGCATTTGTTGGTAGTTTAAGACGATGCAATCGCTTAGAAATAAAAGTTGCTTCTGATCCGGAATCCATTAATGTTCTTGCAGAATAGATTGTACCAAGAAGGTGAATTTGCATTATTGCAGTGCCCAGGAGCATACGTTTTGCGTTGGATGCGAAACAAGTTTTGAACTTGATTAATTGATTTTTCTGAATTAGTAGACTATATTTTGAAAACTTGTGCTCTTTGAAATGAAGAAGCCTTGTTAAGGTTTGCCGAATTTGAACTTGAAGGCATCGATGGTGAATGTGAAACTGGATAGTCCCGGTGCAATAATGTGTGATGTGACACTTGAAACATTTATGGAACCTCTTACAGTTTCTGATTGTATGAGCACTCGCAAAGCAGTTAAATCGTAAGCCCAGCTTTTTGACACATAATATTTTTTCATCTGGATTCGTTTGCAAAAATTTAGGACACTGCCGGAAATTATGCTGCTCTTTAGGACAGAGTTTGCATTGAGGATAAGAAGAATTTGCTGCATGGTACTCGTTTACCTTTTTAGAAGGCTCACGGACAATTGATTGTGGATTGGATTCGGAATGATTGGATGATCTTGAATTGGAAGATTTGATATCGAAAATTTGGTATGTGCATGTTAGAAATAAATCCATGTCTTTTCAAGTTGGGATTTCTGTTTTATTTTGAAGGCAATACTCCCACAGAGCCAAATAGTTTCTGAAAGATGTTTCTAGAAAGGAATACAAATATAAAATTCTAATTTTCAATATTTATTTTGTGCAGCTGAAGAGCGGATATAACACTGTTCACATCTCTTCGTAACTTTTTGATGGAAGTCCCAGATTCGATATTTGTGAAAGGCAGTTTTACCTTCATCTGCTCCTCAAAAAAACTTACCTTATTTCTCCTTGCGTGTATATTTCTACACACACGTAAGTACATTAGACATGTCCAAATAAATGGCATGTTGTAGAATACTTCAAGAACACTCAATTTAAAAAAATAAGAAATATTACTAGGTTGCTACTAAAGCAGCAAAATTTTTGTTTTTCGGAATTTGGCCAAAAAATGAAGAAAATTAGAGTTTTTTCTTATTAACAATATTTTTAAATTTTTTTTTTCGATTTTCCTTATGTACACATAAGGAAGTATCGAAAAAAATCTTACTTCTATATTTTAAGTCTATACTAGGTTCTCTCCGTTAGTAGAGCTTTGGTGTATCTTGTGTAACAGCTCAAAACCTTTATTGTTTTCACTGAATTCACCTTAACATACTAAGTTGTCAATGCCACTACATGAATTTTCATTAAAATAATAATTGAAAAATAAAATATGTATTGTAAATAAGGGATAAATCAAATTTACTTCATTTTTTTTGGCCAAATTTCAAAAAATGAAAATTTTGCAACTCTGGTAGCAATCCTAGGATTATTATTTTTTTTTTTTTAATTTTTTTAAATGAAGATATACTTGAATACGAATAGATTTTCGAAAATCTAGTGTTCTTGATGTTTTTTAGAATATGCCATTTATTTGCACATATTTAATGTACTTGTGTGTAGAAATCTATACACAAGGGTCACCAACGTAATTTTTTGAACAAAATCTCCAAAAAAACTTTTATTTAACGGACAATCCATTTTTGTTTGTGGAATAATGTTGGTGACAAAGTCATAAAATTTGGTAAATTTTTAGCTAATGGTTTTAGAAAAAATCAAAAATATGTTCTCAAATGTGTAGTTTCCTACACACAAGGAGCAGATGAATGTTAAAAAAAATTGAAGTTGAGAGCTTACAAGGATTCGCTTATACTCAAAAGATTCGTGAGCTTTTTCCACGCCAAAGAAAAGCATTCATTAGTCAAAGATGATTTTTTCACGATATCGCGAGCCTCGCCGCGGGTCTTTGTATTTAAATGAAATTGCTTTTCAACTTTTATTAATATACATAAGTACATAGATTGAACAAGTTGCGGAAGGATGGCCACGAAAGTTAATCACTACTGAAAATATAAATTTTACATGAAAAAACGAGAAAGCTATGGCCATCCGCCGACACCGGATTACATAAAGTTACTTCTACTGGAACTTCTAAAACAGAAAAGCTGGTAGTTAAAAATTTATCGTAAGCCGCCTTAGTTGTGTCCCACGTTGAGCGCATCTCATTTCGATGTACCCCTAAAGAATGTTCAGAGTACACTTCCGGTGATATTGCTTGAAAGTTGGCTTCAAAATCGACCAGATTGTCGGTTAATCGGATGAATGCTGAGAGTGGCCATACCTCAGAAGATATTTAACGCGAAACAAATGAAAGTAAAAAACTTAAAAACGAATAAAAATCACCTGACAGAGCACTATGAAATTATAAAGTAAATTATGTTTCGAAAAAAACAGAAGATATTTGAAAAGAAACGAAAACCCAAAAACAAAATTGCATTTGGTATTGCAGTATAAATATTTGCAAACAAAGTCATTAGCAAAAAAGAAGCTCAAATTTTGGGAGAATATTCTTCAAACCCAATTCTATAATATAGGCATGTAGGACCGCAAAGTTAAGAAAAAATACCTTCGGGTGAATTTTGTCCGCATTTTCAGCAACACGAAAAAAAGTGGGCTTGGTTTGACAACGGTGGGTGGCATTTTCCATACAACTAAAATACCTAAAACGCTATTTTTTGGCACCAAAGGCAGACTGTTTCTGCGTTTTAGTAAGTCAGTTTTTTCGAAAAATTTCTACGAAATCGGACATAAATTCTGTCCGAGCCATTTACAGGTTTGAGCAAGGAAGCTCAAATAAAAGTAAAATCCAACTACAAAATTTTCAAAATAAACTCTTTTATACATTGGTACGTTATTTTTTTTTTTTCTAAAATGTTTAATAAAATATTCCAAGTCATGGAAAACAATTTTTCACGAAACTTTTGTCAGTTATTTAACTGACACTAGGAGAAATCTTAAACTGAAGTTCCGATCAAAATGTGGACGTCAAAGCACATTGAACAATAACAATATAAAGTGAAACAAATCAAAGTAAATGCACATGGACAAACTATAAAATGGGGCCAGCAACAGATACTTTAATATGTGCGTAACAAGTACGAGTAAATGGCATTTTCTTTTTAAGCTGCTTCTAGCGTCTTAATGTATTTGTGTTAATATGTGCTTGTAAGATTTTTTTAAATGTCATACCAATTTTTTACTCAGACATAACATACTCAGAAAAAATAAATAGTCCATTAGGAATATCTCGAAGAAGAATGAAAGAACAGCATCATACTACAAATTGGTGAAAAAATGGCTCAAAATCAGTTTTGCCATTTTAGCGATTTTATAGCTAGACTTACTTTATAGCATTTAGCTATTCTTTTAGCGTTTTTAAAAATGAGATTTAGCTTTTTATCTATAACTTATTTTTATAAGTGAAATTCTTTCCCACAAATTTTCGGATTTTCAACTCTATTTCACTTTGTGCAATTAATTTTTGCTATACAAGTGTCACAATTCTATTGATGATTACAATATTGTCAAATATAGTTGCATCTCAAAACGCGACATTTTATGGAATGATGCAGAAACAAATTAAGGGCGTCCTATTATTCCAAAAATAAATAGACATTTTTTTTAATTTTTTTTTTTTGAAGCTGCATTTATGCATTAAGCTTCTGCATTATATTCTTCATCCATCTTTGTCAGCAGTTATATTTTTTTTGCTGCGTTGGTTGCTATTGTTCTGCCCAGAATTTCGCCGCCATGGTGAGTGTCGATTTGATATTCATGGGTCTTCTCCAGGACTTAGCGTAGTGCAAAAATCTGGTCTATGGTGGATATACCAGGTCTAAGGCCACGCTGATAGGATCCGATCATTGTTTCTTTATACGGCTTCAATCTTTCACACAATACGCTCGATGTGCGATGGAAATAAGACTGATACCCCTGTAGTTGACGCAGATTGTCGGGTCTCCTTTTTTTATTACAGTACAAAGCACGCTGAGATTCCAATCGTCGGGCATGCTTTCCGCTAGCCATATTTTGCTGATGAGTTGATGCATGCACCTTATCAATTCATCGCCACCAGCTTTAAACAACTCAGCTGGCAGGCCGTCAGCACCTGCTGCTTTGTTGTTTTTGAGTCGCTGGATAGCAACTCGGACCTCTTCATGACTAGGTGATGGTACTTCTTCTGCGTTATCATCGATTGGTGGTATCGTACTGCATTCTCTTTGGGCGGAATTGGTGGAATCATCGCCCGTTAGCAAGTTGGAGAAATGCTGCCTCCATAACCTCAGTACACTATGTGTATCTGTAACCAGATTTCCATTTTCGTCTCTACAAGTGGATGCTCCGGGCTTGAAACCTTGAGTTAGACGCTTAACTTGTTGCCCTGGTACGCTCACGCTTTTCTTGCTCCCTTTTTTTACGTCTGAAAATGCGCCTCTCTTCCTTCCTGTTTTCGCGGTAGTTTTCTCGCACGGCTCGCGTTGCAGCTGACTGCAGCGTCTTCTTGTATGCGGCGTTTTTTGCAGCAGTTGCATCGCGACACTCCTGGTCATACCATTGGTTTCGAGGTTGTGGGCGTCGGAAACCAATGACTTCCTCGGCAGCAGCGCGCATGGAGTGGGAGATGTGTGTCCAAAGTCCACCGGCGTCGTCGGTTTCAAAGGTTAGTTGGTTGAGCTTATCTGAGAGTTGAGCGGAGTACGCCTCGGCAGTCCGTTGTGATTGCAGCTTGGCAACGTCCAGCTTTCGTTGCATCCCCGTGCGTACATTCTTCGCATTGCATAGCCGCATGCGGATCTTAGCTGCAACAAGATAGTGGTCGGAGTCAGTGTTGACCCCCCGAAATGTACGCACATCTAGAACGCTTGAAGCGTGCCTTCCGTCGATCACAACATGATCAATTTGGTTTTTCGTTTTTTTGATCAGGGGATAGCCAGTTGGCCTTGTGAATGTCGAGGTGTTGAAATCTGGTGCTACTAACTGCCATGTTTCGCGCCGCGGCGAAGTCGATCAGTCTCAGACCGTTGTTTGAAATGGTCTCGTGGAGACTGAACTGACCGACTGTAGCGCCAAAGATGCCTTCTCTTCCGACCTTCGCGTTAAAATCGCCGAGGACTATTTTTACATCGTGGGTCGGACAACGGTCATACATGTCCTCTTGGCTCGCGTAGAAATCATCCTTAGTAGCATCGTCCTTTTCCTCCGTCGGGGCATGCGCGAAAATTAGGCTTATGTTGAAGAATTTTGCCTTGATACGGATCATAGCCAACCTTTCGTTTATTGGCGTGAACCGAGAAACTAGGTGGCGTAATTTTCGACATACAACGAATCCGCAACCAAATTCGCGCCTCTCCGTATGGCCGCTGTAGTAGATATCACAGTTCGTCCGTTTAGAGCAGCCTTGTCCATTCCATCGCATCTCCTGGATGGCGGTGATGTCAACCTTTATTTTTACGTAGGTTTCCGCCTGTTGGATAGTTGCACCTTCCCTATGGAGGGTCCGGACATTCCAGGTGCATAGCCGTAAATCATTGTCCGTTTTTCGCTTGCAGTGGTCGTCATCGTAGTGGGGGCTATTATCCAAGGCTGATTTTGTTTTCATTGGAAATGATGATAATGTGTGGTGGGACCCAAACCCTACGCACACATTCCAAGTCTTAAGTTTAGGAGAGACTTGCCTTCTCACAACTAGCTCACCCCCGGACGGGTGTCCAAGGAATCTCCAGAGGATACTTGGCCAAAAAGGCCGGAAGTTTGTGAGCTGCTTGAACTGCTTGCAAAAGAATCATCCCTGGCCACTTCCAAGTGAGTGGCGTTCAGGAACTTTACCCACTTACGTAAGCCACCAACTTATTAAAAGTGACAGCGGTGGTTTCCGACCCTCCTAAGAGGGTGTTATTGACCCGTTTTTGGAAAAAAATATACTGAACTAATTGATGGGTAAAGGTCGAAGAAGAGTTTTGAACATCACTTAGGGTGGCTCCGGACCCTGGAAAGGACCGTTTTCGACCCATTTTCGGAAAAAAAAAAAATTTTTTTTTTCAAACGGAAAGATAAAAATATTTTTGGACATCACTAAGGAATGCTCGAGACCGAAAATGGTTTCCCGGGCCATAGTACCCGTTTTCGACCCATTTTCGGGAAAAAATTTTGTTTTTTAAAACGAAAAATATCTCCAAAATAGTTTTGGACATCACTAAGGAAGGCTCAGGATCGGGAAAGAACCGTTTTTGACCCGAAAATTCGTCCCAGGGCCATGGTACTCGTTTTCGACCCATTTTCGGGTCAAAAACGGTTCTTTGGAACAATTGAAATTCAAAGGGACACATAGCTAAAATTGTTTTTAAAGTAAAAAAACATGAAATTTTAACTGTCCCACCTTGAATATTAATTCAAGATAGTCTAAACTTCAAGAAAAACCATGGTTGAAGAGTGCCAAAAAAAAAATTAAAAACAGAGCCGGCTAAAATGACAATTTTGGTAGAAATGCATTGCTATACACATATGTACTGAATTTACTTGTTGGGACTCACTAATTATTTCGTTTTATAGGGGGGTTAGATTTCGAGCAATGGAGGTTTTGGGACTTAAAGGGAAGGAAACACAAAATGTTATCTAGTTTGGGAGGTTTTCGGCTTATCGAGGTTCGACTCAAAGAGGTTCCACTGTATTTGTTTCTTTTTTTGTAGTCTTTGCATTCGAAAATACTTTTTTACAAACTTCATAACATAAAATGAAATATCCAAGTTAAAAGCCCCCCTTGGATGATTTGTGCACACGGGCTTGGTGCATACAATAATCTTAACTATTTTTTCGGTAATATAGTATGCTTTCAAGTAAAATTTTCTCCATTCTCAATGTAATACTCTAATGTTGCGTATGAGCTAATTTTGAGTGTGGATATATGTATGAATATAAGAAATATACAAAACGTTTTTGGATTGTCGTTACATAACGCTCTTGGAAATGCCTTAAATGGTATCTTTATGTTTTAGTCACTTTTCTTCCAGTTTCTCGCATGGGTGTTGAATAATAAAGTTGCAGCTATAGCACGCTCACTGCAGCAACAAGGCAAAGACTGTGCGTTGTCATGATTTATTGCAAAAGGACATGTGTAATTTTGCGATCATAAATTTGTCGGTTGAATATTATTTTGAAATGAAACATTTTATCACAATCACTGTTTGGGCTTTTTTTATTTGTTGTTTGTTCACATCATTTTGAAACATTGAAATTTAGAATTCAAATCCTATGACTGGCAATAAGAAAATTGGAATTGGAACCTTTTTTTTTTGTTAATTATAGCCATAGCAATTTTAGTGCATTCATATAATTTCGAAAAATTTATCTTCGACCAAAATTCGAGAAGATAAACTATGCTATACATTTGCAATTCTTAACCACCAAACTAACGTAAAGTGAAATAAGTAAGAATAAACATTTCTGGGGGAAAAAATAGATAATGCGACATTAACACTAAAAAACATCGAAAAAAAAATGTAGTTCAAAGAAAAAGTCATGTACTGTGATGAAAATGCCAGCTTTTTGACTTCCAAAATTTTAAATCTCTCTAATTTTATCGATAATTTCATTTAGCATGGGCTTCCGATTTTATTAGGACAGTAACGATTTTTTCAGAATCTTTCTAAAAACCCACCTAGAAGAACCATTTAAAAAAATGTAAGAAATGAGTCCCATTATAAGTTCAAATTTTTTTTAATTCAAATTTTAAAATCTTACTTGTTTTCTACTACATATTATTGGTTTTACATTAGACTTAAGCTCAAGCGAACTTCGACTATTTCTATGGGATCATAATTGAAAATAAGAAAAAATTTCAAATGTCTCCAATTTTTCCCATAATCTTTAGATGATATAATTTTTTTAGTATTTACAAATCGCACAATTTAACACGATTTTATTTACTTACTTTCGCTCACGCAAAGACTCAAACATATTCGAGCGAGTAAATATAGATATCATGAAAACATTATCATAACCATAATCAGTGTACAAGTTTTTATAAGATATGTGAAGTAGGCTACCGGCAGTGAAATATCAAAATGTAATCTAAGTAAATATATTTCTGAAGTTTGCTTATCCAGAATTTGTGTTGAATAATTTGCTATCACAATACTCAAAGCAATATTGCCAAAAAATAATGGTTCAGCGTTTTAAGCAATTGTTAAAAACTATGCGTAAGCTATGATCTTCGCTGTGCAAATTTTCGGCAAATAATAATAACACAGGACCACAAAAAAAAGTCTTGTAGTTGAAAGTTATGGTACCATACAGTATGTACGCCGTATACAGTATAACGCCGCTTAATTGAATTCCCCGTAGAACTGATCTAAAAAAACACAATGAAATTTTCTGCCTTTGGAATATGCATCTAAGTCCCATGTTAAATGATTCGCGCTTAATTGATTTCCCCGCTTTAGTAATCAGAATTTATTCGAACGTTAGTGTCCACGATTTATCAGCTCGGGATAAGGGTACGCTCATGAATGACGTGAGTCAAAATAGGGGGAGGGGGTCCGGAAAAATCTCATCAAAGAGGAGGGGGGCCAATAAAAATCACACGTTAACTTTTTAATGCAGTGGCTATACATAGTAATTATAGCAGATTATATTTAAAAATTATAAGAGAAGTCTCACGGAAGGAACTCACTAAATCTCTAAATCTAAAAAGGAAGGGGAGGGGGCTCCAAATTTGCAACAAAACACCTCACGTAATGGACGGCGGGCCTGGGTCTAACAACAAAAGCTTGAAAATTACAGGCTCGAAAAAGACCGAAGAAACCCGGAAAAACACGAGATTAAATAAATTTTTCATGTTCAATCTTACAGATACATATAAATAAAATTAAATATATACATAAATATCGCACTTAGGTTCATCTTTCGGGAACGATAGAATACAGATCTCCCGATACATTAACTTGCTATCAAACAAACCTGGAGAAAAAAGAGTGCATGATTGGACGTCAGAAAGCCTGTAAATTTGGCAATTTCTAAGTGACTCTAACAGATTTGTGTATTAATTTTATTAAGGGTTTGATTTAATTATATTGGAAATGTTTTTGTAGCAATATTTCAAAATGAGATGTACAATGTTGAACTGATGTAAACAATATTCAATAATTAGGACAGTTCACATGAGCCATCGTGTTGTACAACATGGCTTGATCATGTGAACTTTAAAAACAGTCTAATGACACTCATGTTGTACGAATTTCAAATTTTATTATTATTTTAATTAAGTGTTTAATATGTTGTGTTAAGCGTAATGTAATAAGATTATAAAAAAAGAGTGTATGTAAAATTTAATACTAAATGTTTGTTACAGGCCGGACTGGTCGGTCTCTAAACAAAAATTATTCGTGCGGACCCGGACTATTCCCAAATGCTTGTTTCGTGTTCGTACCAGATTCCTATCTCTACTCCTAACTGCAAAATAATCAAAATCTAATTTATATAAATTGTTTGTAATGACCCGAGGAACACATACCGTTTGCGATTTCATGTAATACGCTCTGGAGCATAATCTCTGAATTATACTTATGTATATCAAAATAGGCCTTCCCCCTCCCTGACTACCGTAGTCACTCGACACCCGAGTTTTTTTATGTTTTGGCTGCGTTGTATTGAAATCAACCAATAAAATTTTGACAACATTTCTGAAGATGCTTAAGGACTCTAAGCAAAACGTTTTTTTTTTTTTTTTTTTTTCATCGATATAACATACAAGAGACCATAGTAGCAATTTTTGTGCTTAGAGTGCTTTTCAAAATTTGTGCGTTAGTGGGGATGTTGCTGGAGCAATTTGTTTGAAAATATTTTCTGAATGAGCAAAAAACCAGCAATGTTTTTTTACAGTTTCAAATAAAAGTACTAAGAAGTAAAATTTTGTTCAATTTTTTTCGCTCAATACTAAAACTACTATTTTCTGTGAATCGTTTTCTACGCTGAGCAATTTCTTAATTCAGTTTCAATTTCAACAAGTACATTAATATGCATATAAATATGTATATACGCGGTAATAGCCGAAACATATGTCACCAATTACCAGGTTAAATTGATCCACTTGTTATCTTTGTCATGTTGGTTGTATAAATGACTAAAAAGTTCAATACAAAAATTATTAGTGTTGACTTTGGTTTTTGCTTATGTTATCAAAAATATTGCCCAAACACAATTTTTCCGGATAAAATTTTTGAACAATAGTCTTAGTCGGGAGCCTTCTTCAAACACCTGTTTTTTATACACTTTTTTGTGTTCTTATGTGTAAATGTGTATTTGCATTAGTACGAGTGCCTTGGTAACTAACGATTTCACACGTCTTGATGCGGTTTCAAAAGAAAAACTTTTCAACAGGCGAACGAGCTCCTGCAATGAAGTACCACCTGAGGAGACATAAATATTTTGTTGCTTTGTATCGAATTCATCAATGTACATTGTACATAAATATAGGTTATAGAAAAAAAAAATACCTTTATGAAAATCTTTTGTGCGTGCAGATGTGCATGCGTCTGTTGGAGTGCATGTGTGTGTATTTGTTTAACAATTTTCAAAACACTTAAGCGCCAAAGTGACAGACAAAGGGAAGCTTATAAATACGAGTTGAATGTGAAACATATGTGATTTTGTGTGCGCGTCTATGTGTGGGCTCCAATTTGTTTGTTTACAAATTGTGGTGCTTGGTGTGAAGGAAGTTCTTATGTTATGGGGTTGGGGACTTATTGTCAGAAATGCGATACCGCAAAATCGAAAAATACACACAGCTGTGAGCGATCTGTTTATTTTAAGTGTATGCATGAGAAGCCGTTTAAGATTCTTTGTTTGTTTTTGTCAATAAAAACATTTCAATAAATGGAACTGAATAGTCATTCAAAAATATTAAAGTATTTATTTAAATGGTATTGAAGCTTCTTATGGGAAAATTCCATTATGAAATTCTGTTAATTGTGTTGTACCTATAAATTCAGATTATTCATTCCCAGCATTTAGTTTCAACCACTTCAGAAAATAGCATGGCTTTATGCAAAGTTTGGTCATGTTTGTCTCATCGCTCTTAAGGCTATAAAAATAATGTGCGGCACCTATTGCAGAAACTTAAATATTTTTGTAAATAAGATGAATATGAAAATATTTCTTCTTCAGTTCAGAGAATTAAGTGTGTAATTGCAATCCAAAAATGTATAAATCTTAAAACAAAATAAATCAAGAAAATTAGGTATAGTAAAAATCTCATGAGCCATCTTCTATATTGTGACAAACCTTATCTCGTAAAATGTATACTAAGGGCTTGTATAATGGTGTCCAAGATCGGTGCATGCCAATAAAAAATTTTTTTTTTGGTTTGATTTCAGTATTAATAGAAAACTAGCGCCAAAATGCTTCGTGTGGCTTATTTTAATTCAACATCAGGAAATAATAACGTTTTCGAGAGAAACGCTCTGGAGCACTTTTAGAACGTTTCTGTTTCCTTTTACTGTATAAAAATGTAGAGACAGATAGACTCCAAGAGCACTCCAGAGCGTGTCTCCCGAAATTGCTATGGCATGTATAGCACTAATTTTTATGATAACATTGCAAAAAAAAACCTTTCTGTTGTACAAGGCATGACATATTTTATAGGTTGCCAAAAGAATTAAAAATAAAAAACCTTAATGACTCTACGTTAGTACATTTGCGTTATGAAAAATAAGTATTACTTCATTCAACAAATTTTTAGTACATTTTGGCTATTTCTTTTTACCTTACTCTTTTTTTAGTAAATTTGAGAAAAATTTTGCCGATCGGAATTGGATTGCAAGGCTATCGTTCAGAACATTAGAAATATATTAAACATCTGATGTAATTTTTTAATAAAAATCAATAGGAAAAGTTATAACCTTGCAATATTTATTTTAAAAGTTTGGTCTATTTTTAATTATAACTTTTCAATATTCCATTCTGTACAAGAGAGTCTTGAAAAATTTTTTGTGATACTTGTAGCGGTCCATTTCCAGCCGAATCTATTCAAGTTTTTAATCACGTGGGTACAGTTTAGCAAGAGAGCCCTCAACTCATCTATGTGGTTAAGTATCCAACTAAGTAAACTTCTGCACAAAATAAAAAAGCATTTAAGCCGTGCCAGCAAAAGTTGCACAAACCTTTTTCTCGTCTTTTTTTTGAGAATTCTTGGAATATAAAGCATTGTGCATTATGTGGTCTTAAAAAGTCGTGCTCTTATGTTGCAAAAAAAACATACATAGCTGCAATACTTCTCAAATATGTAGCACTATATTTCAAATATATCGCTCACTTACTTCAAGACTGGCATAACTCAAAAAACGAGATTTTTGAGTTAATGATGCAAAAATATCCGCCATTTCATGTTTTATTTTGTGTAAAAAAATCAAAAAAGTATCTTATAAACTTGCTTTGTGAGAAGAGTTCATGTAAACATACTTTTCATTATTTTCATATAAAAAGCAACTTATTGAAAACTTTAAATGCGTTTTTCTCCCAATTTATGTTTTTTGAGTTATGCCAGTCTTGAAGTAAGTGAGCGATATGTAACTTTTTCTATTATGTCTAAGCACAATCATTGGCAATTTTATAAAATGTAATTAAATGTAAACAATAAATTATTAAACTATTTCAATAAAGCATGTAAGTGCATTAACCCTCCGATTACCGACAACTTCTTAGAAATGCCCGAATAGGTCCCCAGGGACCTTCTTCGTTAATATTGCGTGTAATACGTTTACTTGTTTCTGTCTTTAAGCCCTAGTGATATTATAACATTCTGTCATCAAATCCAAGACAAATCGTTGCCATTGATTTACTAAAGGCTCTTCACCAGATTGCTTTCCGATATAAAGTTCACCCTTCACGGGGTCATATGATTGTGAATCGCAGAGCCACAACACTTTCATACTATATTTTGCAGGTTAGGATGAAATAACTTGGGTGAATTCCCGTCAACATTCATCGATTTATACTGCGTATACTTTTTTCCAAATTAGACATCATCATTGTGCACGGTGGACTTTAACCAACTGTAAATGACAAGTTGACAAAAACTAGAATGCAAGTCGTAAAAACAGGTCTTAAGGTCTAAAAGCTTAAATTTTTTCAAAATCATATAAGATGACATAATAAAAAAATGCATATCCACAACTTTGAATTTGAATTTGTCGACTTTTAGAACGAAAATTTTTGAATCGGGCTAAAAACGGCTATTTTCATGCCAAAATATGACCATTTCTCAGGATCCCGACCCCCTACAAAACTGAAATTCGGGCTGTGGTGCCATCTATTAAGGTTTTTTGATATATCAAAATTTGAACAAAATTCGATGTTTTTTAAATTTCGTAGGTATGTTACACATATGTCATATAATTAAAAAACACTAAGTATGAAATGAAAAAAAAAGTATAAGGATTTCTTTTGTTTTAGCTTATATCGACTCAAACTTACATCCTTAATAATCTCCAATTGAAGTGTTTGTTGTAACTTAAACTTTTATTAAAAGTTGGTTAAAGTCGTGTGTGTCCTTATGATATCAATAGCGGCCGTCTTACTCTCTAATAGCCATCCTGTACGGGTATTGACATTATTAAAGCGAATAGTTCTGCTGGTGAGGTAGAAATGATGCCTGCATGCATAAAGATGGCGAGATACGCATGAAACTCCTTCAGCGGCAAGGGACTCCATTGCCATGGTGTAGCTCTCAGCTTTCTCTACTCCAAGCTGCAGCTTATTCATTACCTTTATTGTTGGTCTCACCAATGATAACGTAAATGTCGTCCCTCATAATTGTTTTAAGTATTGCCAACGGATCAACAACAGTTCTGGGTGCTGGCCTTAGCCGGCGTTGAGTGCAGTCTACAACGTTATGTGCCCAAGTCCTATAACTTACTGGTGAGTCTACATACCATTTGCGGCTGCTTTTTGAGGAAAAAAAAAAATGCGGTGTATTGTCATGGTATCGTATTCTAACCGATTATAATCGCTTTAATGTATCCTATTTATAGAAATCACGGAGGCTCGAGATATTCGCTTGAGCCGTATTGAAACTCCACACCGTTGAAAACGTCATAGGTCTCTAGGGACCTTGTTAGTCATAGGAGAGTTATGTCATTTATCGCTTAAAATTTTGTTTTTATAGCTGTAACAACAAAGATAATGCTAATTTTAGCCTAAAATTCGTTTCATGCTGTACAGTTTGTGAATACTTATAAATTCATAAATTAATTGATTTCAATGAAGTGCTATAGTAAATAAGTGTACGAATAAAATACTGTCACAGCAATTTTAAAGCTTTTGCAGACTTACCCATATACAAGTTTTTTGTTTGATGATTAGTGACGCCATCAAATGCAATATGAACCTATTCATAGTTAAACCTAAACCATAAATAACATCATACTGTTATCCTTCTGAGGACATATAGATCGCCGACTGCATAACACCTACAATACCCCAAATTTCTAAATCAGAAATATTTGTTATTGAAGTGGTTTCAGTTCACATAATTCATTCATGTTTTTCACTTAATCAGCTCATTAAAGTTATAAAACAACTTATGAAATTTCAACAAATATATCACTCCGTGATTGCGATCATGCATAGGCTGTAAAATAAATAGTTTTGTTTTTTATTTAATTTCCTGGCTATAATAAATTGTAAAACTTTTTAACTTCATATACCAAAGCATTTTTAATCATCAAGTTAAGGGATAAAATCAAAAATTCACTCCTCGATTTAGTAAGTTATTGCTACGGCTTGCGAGAAATTATTTTTATATAAACATCCTTCAGTCGTCGTCGTCCTGCCAATTCCCTTTTCTTATACTAACAAGAAAATTGTTTATATCCTGCTTATGCCTGATTTCATTTATTTTGATATTTAGCTTGCCTCGTCATTTCGTCATCAATTGCTTCCCGTGCTGCTGCTGCTATTGTTACCATGACAGTGTTGCCATTCTGGCTGTTAACATCAGTGTTGTCTGTTTCATCGTTGTTGCTTCCTATCCTTCATGTCAATGTTCAACTCGTCGACTTTGTTGTCCCTGTCGCAGTTGTCGCCGCAAATGAAATTAAACGTTTTTGCCGCAGCATTCAGTTTTCTAGGAGTGACTTACTTCTTCAGTAACGACGTCGAATTCAAATGACGTGCGAATCAAGAATTTAATTTTTTGCTATTCTTTACTTTCTCTTCTCTATTTTTTCTTATTAAATAGCGATGCACTTTTTTCCTCGTTCATGCTATTCGTGTACTTAAACGCGAATAAAAATTATTTTATCTTTTAAATTAAGCTATATTTTAAATTATGTGAATGTGCGGTAGTTCGAGGTAGGTGGCATGCTCCATAAGATCAAAGGGTATCCATCACAGACCTGCAGCTAGTCCCCATCTTACCATATATGTACATAGATATTCTTCTCCATTTATAGTTACTTCAGGTGTTCCGCATGGAAGTCATCTGGGGACCCTTTAGCCATTTATGATATAACATACACAATCAAACACTCTAGTTTGTTAATTAATGCTGATGATGAAAATTTAAAGTGCGATAAATGAGGAAAACGACTGCCTCTTGCTCCAGGAAGATTTGAGATCATTTGAGGTTTGGTGCAGTAATAATAGTCTTGTACTTAATATTGATAAATGTCAAACTATATCTTTCACACGGGAATTATCTAAAATTTATTATATCTATAAAATAAATAATCATGTTTCATTCCATGTTGATACATTCAAAAGCCTTGGTGTAATTTTTGATACCAAATTAACATTTAATAAACATATTGAATTTATTTGTACCAGATCATCTGGTCTGCTTGGTTTTATAAAAAGGCGGGCTAAAGAATTTAACAATTCATTGGTCACTGTAACTTTATATAAAATACTAGTTCGTCCTCATTTAAGTAGAATATGCTTCCCAAGTATGGTCTCCATATTACAGTAATCATATTGAAAGAATCCAAAAAAGATTTCTTCGATTTGCACTTTGGCATCTTCATTGGAATGACAAATTGTCATTCAATCCGCTTTAAACTACTAAATTTACAATCGCTCGTGGAACGCAGAAAAATAGCGGATATATGTAGTTTTGCTGCACCAATTATTTACAGATGCTCTTGATTCTCCAGAATTATTGAACTATGTTCATATTAACGATAATCGTCGAAAAAGTCGAACAAATAATATTTTTTACATTCCCTTTAACAGCACTAACTATGGTGTGAGTGCTCCTTATTATTAGTAGCATTTAAAATCTATGTGTAATTTAATGCTTAATGATTGAAGGTATTTTTATGTTTGTGTTGTCCGAGCCTCACAGCATGCTGCGTACATTTTTATCTAGCATTTATTCCTTGGCAGGCGCGGATCCAGGGGGGATCACGAGGGTCATGACCCCCCCCCCCCCAAAACAGCCCGCATTTCAAAAAATAGAGCTGAAACAATATTTTGCAAACCGAAAAACGAAAAAAAACAAACGAACAAAACCTAGTTTTTGCAAACTTAAAAACCTGAAACTAACCAAACGACCAAAATTAACTTATTTTTTTTGCACTCTAAAAAAATTGGAATCAAAAAATGACTAAATCAGCAAATTTGACTAATTTCCTTAAACAAGACTGACTTTTTTATTATTTTTTCTATATTTGGATTGTAGCTATACTTGATATACTATCATCTGTTTACAATCTGTTTACAAGTTCCAACTAAAAACATCATTTATAAAACAAATACCAATCTTCTATTTTGTTTCGCAAATCTGTTAATGATCGCATCGATGTCCAATTCAATGTCTCGATGGATGTGTAGCAATGCAAGCCCGGTGAGTCTGTCTTCTGCCATAGTTGATCTCAACCAAGTTTTGAGGCGACGGAGAGTTGAAAAACTCCTTTCTGCAGTGGCTCCAGAAACAGGAAGCGTCTCCAAAATCCAAAGCAGTGTATTAATAGCCGGATAAACAACTTCATCACACGCATCAAGGGCAAGAGGAACCGAATCTGGGAGTTCACCGCCGTTTGCAACAATTCGGTTCCATTTAGCTACCCACAACTTAAATTCTGCAATAACGTTCGAAGGGGGAGTGTTCAGAAGCTTCTGGTACGTTTCTGCTACAAGATGAACTTCTTCAATGTCCTCCGCTGTATAGGAAGTCCGAAGCAGAAACACTCTCAACCCAAAAAGCTTCATCACGTCTGGAGAGAGCCTTTCTTTGAGGTCCGTCACAACGTTGTCCAACAGAGGAACGTAAATTCCTCTCCTGAAATATTCCTCCGGGGTTTGATTTGGTTGGTGATTATCTCAATGTTTTTGACAAGAAACAACGCGCGGTACTTTTAACTCCACATCCAACTGCGTTGCGAGATTTTCACTTTCAGAAAATAGCTGTTGAAAAACAGAATCAGCATCGATTCTTTTCTTCTCAAGCGCGGTCAAAGTGTCTTGTATCAAACCGGTTGCTTTCTTCAGATCTAATTATGGTGTTTGCAGTATTCGGCTCAAAGGTAAAGTTACTCCTACAAAAACAAAAATAATTAAGTTTTTGAACTATTGATTGATTGAACAAAAAACTTTTTGCTTATAGCATTAATTGAGTCATTTTTCGAAAATGAAAAATTTGAATTAAGTCGTTTCAGTGATTAACAACGATACAAAGCTTTGTTTATTTGGTTATTCTTGTTATTTTTGATTTTTTTCTATCCTGTGACCCCCTCCGGAAAAAAATTCTAGATCCGCGCCTGTGCCTTGGACAATGTGAGTTCATACATATAAATATTTTAATATCTATATGTTTATGTTTACATAGTCTGGGTGGGTATGTTGAGAAAGTGCGAAAAAGCTAATGAAAAAATTATAAAAAAATAACGAATTAATTGCATGTATAATTTTTTCACTTCCATAATTTGCTAAGTAAGCCTTTTACTTGGTTTAAAACTTCAAGCTAGCAAATAGCTAAGAAGGCTATAATTACTGTAGTAGTTAAACTCTATTATTATTATCCTGGATTACCGACGGCATTTGATTAACACCATAACTGACGTGGGTGTAATCCACCCATACTTAAAAATGAGCATATTTTTAAAATTTGTACCACAAATTATAAAATATTATTGTTCTAAGTCAGTGGTGGGCATCGAAATCTAACAAAAAGGCTAACAACAACATCAATCAACAACAAATAAAATTTTAAAGTCTTTTTGCTGTCATTTCCAAATTCGCCAATAGCACAAAAAAAAAACCAAATTGCACTACAAACAAAACAATTGCTACATTCATCAAGACCAGTGTGACTGTTGTGTACGCTATTTTACAATCTGTTTGCGTACTATTTTTGAAATTGCCGTTATTTGGCCCTTTTTCATCATTTATGCTTTTTAATCATCTGTAATTTTTTTATTCAAATATGTACATATGTTGAAAATTAGAATTCGCACCTGTGTCCAGCCTTAATTGTAAAAGAATATGTTGTCATGCTTTAACGATTGTGATGGCAACGCTGTTTCTCATATAAACAACTGTCAGCTGTTGCACGCGCCAAAATTTGCAAGAATTAATTAAAATATTTGATTGCATTTCAACGACTTGATAAAACTTGAAAAACGTATGGATAGGTGAGTAAAAAGTGTGTCTAGAAGTTAGGTTTGATTACATGTTAAAATTTTTATGTTCATTATTAAATAGACACCAATAACCGGCCAACAAGCAAATACATTTTATCTTGAATCTTCGGTGCCATTGCAAGAGTCTTCTAAGGCAGATGATACTCCAGAGGAATGTTACCTGTAACAGGAAAAAACGAAGAGATCGGATATATCAACATGATTGGAAAAATATTTATAAGTGGTTGCAGAAGGACAAAGAAACTCAGCTCCCGATGTGCATTGTGTGTAAGCAACTGTTGATGAATAGGAGAAACCATCTTGCAAAAAACGCCGAAACTAAAATACAAAAAAAGGCAACAACAATTTGCATTTTTATTATCTTTACCAACAACAACAACCAATTGGCTCTTTTTTTACACGAAAATGGCACTTTTTTTGACCTTTTCCCATTTTTCTTAACGGTCACACTGGTCAAGACACAATGCTATAGAATAGCTAAAGCAATAAATTATATATTGGTGCATTGCTTGAAAAAAAATTAAAAGAATATGAAATTTTCCACGCTTATACCTCAGATTTTGGCTAAACGATTTCAAAGATTATAGCTTTCGGACACTCTGCTCGATGAGTACCTTAATTTGCTATACATATGTATCATTATTGCTGGAGCTATTCTAGATTCCGTCAATTTTTATCACGTTTAACTCAAACATTTTGAGCTTCGTTTTCGTTGGCAGGGTCAAAGACTGGCTGACATTACGAAGCTAAGTGAATGCACTTTTCACTTTATTGATTCTAGCATGGATGTTCTTGTTGGTTCCGCTATTAAGTGTTACTACGCTGCCAAAGTAAGTAAAGTTACTCACTTATCTTATGCTGGATTCGCTTATAATGAAACTATAGCTTCCACTAGATGTGAGGATAGACATGCTTTTGTTTTATTTATGTTAATTTTTAGATCGACTTCTTACGAAAAAGATTTGATGGCATTGAGTTTGTTTTGCATGTCCAACAGCTTGTGGCGAGGAGGTATATGTCATCGGAATTAGCGAGGTCCTTCAGGTACGATACGAATGGCACGATTTAGTGAGAACATTGTCAAGTACTATCACAAACAATATTGTTATCAAAAGCAGTAAGTATTACGTTCGATGAATGTTAAATATAAAGATGCCTGCTTTGATTTATCTGCTCTGTGATATTTCCAAGGGTATTAATTTGATCAATAAACGATTTGCTCGGGCGGAATCTTTCTTGTTGTTTCCTGTGAGTGGTTATATATTTTAATTGACTCTGGTGACAAGGATTTTTGTCATGATATTGGGTGGAATTGATAAGATCATGATAATGGTAGTTCTGGCACAATGATAAGTTCCCTTTTTTTGATATTTTTACAAAAGTTACTATGAGTTAGTCTTCAGGTATTCGTTCTTCTTCCCAAATTTGGACAAGAACAGGGTATACAGGATACATAAGTTAACTCCGAGGAAGCTTTCATCGTTTTGACAACCCTGATGTGCGCCCGTTACGTTGTTGCTCTTAGGAGACTTGCCGTCTTTGGTTATCTCCGTTAGTGAAGGCGGGCACGAGCCAAGTCGCTAGGTTCTTTCTTCAGGGTGAGACATATGGAGAGTTCTTAAAGGCGAATGTAGACGGTTGATGGTCTCAGAAAAATGTTTTTTCTAACGGATTAGCTAGTCAATTGTAGTACTTAGTTGAAAGGCTCCCGTTTTTGCTTTTGCCTAACCGATTTTTTCCTGAATTTGTTACCTGCCATTTTGAGTGATATTTTGTAAACAGTACGAAGGTTCCTGATTTCTAAGGCTTGTTGAGCTTTGGCTATAATTTAGTTGTAGATTTCTCAATTGTCATTTTTGCAGGAGGCTTTAACTTCCATATTAAGGGCGTAATATTTTTGTGCGGTATCTTCATTCATTTTCATAACAGTGCTCAAAGAGATATATGATTTATTTAATAGGTAATATGAAAATCACAAATCTTGCGTGAGACGCGCTCCATGTGTAAATAACTACGCAAAAACCGACTTAAAAATGTATACAGACTTTATTTCCGAAAAACATATGAACTATTTTGCGAATACGATTATTCACGACATTCTTGGCAATGATTAAAGCGCAGATGTAGCACGAATTACACTATATTCAGTGATGCTTTTTGGCAAAATGACAAATAGCGCGAAGTGATGAGGCTGTCGACTGCTTTTTTTTTGTGGCTGCTGATCCTGGTTGACTTGCATTTCGAAGGAAAGAAACGCATGAGAATCAAAAGCAGCGACGCTTCCACAAAAATAAAGCAGAAGACTTAAATTTGTTTTGTTTTAGGCAATGAAATGAAATTCCTGTTTCTGACTTATTGATGGTGTTCATTGTCTTTGCGTATAATAAATTTTTATTTGCATTTGTCAAAACCATGCCAAAGCAAAGACCAATCCTATCCCTCCTTGGGATTCCCTTATGTATAAAATATCAGTATGAAAAAAATTATCTTAAGAACAATGGATTAAATTACGAATAAATAAGTTAAAAAAAAAATAAAAAACCTCCTTCGTGTATATTTTGTCCGCATTTTCGGCCACACGAAAAATGTGGGCGTGGTTTGACAACAGTGATTGGCATCTCCCATGCAACTAAAATACTTAAAATTCTTAGCACCTAATGCAGACTTTTTCAACGGTTTTATCGTTAAATTTCAAACGAAATTGGACATAAACTCTGTCCGCACCGTTTACAGGTTTGAGCTAGGAAGCTTTACTTTCTGAGTTATTGAAAGAATTTTTTTGTCGGCCTCTCACAACCAGCTCTATCACGATTCTGGTGACTGACGCTTATCTACTATACTTAAACGAGCTTGAATTGTATGTTTATAAATATATATACATACACATGTATATGAGCAGTTCCATTACTTTTCGTGAGATCCGACCGCTTTTAAGAATTAATTTTTAGAGAGAAAAAAGTTCAGACAAAAATCAAAAAAAAAGTAAAAAAAAGAGTCTCCAGCATACTTTCTCTCGGTAACGGAATTTGTGAACATTTGCAAACAAATTCTTTTCGTAAAACTTAGTGCTTTGGAAAATGTGCTGCAAATATTCTGCATATATATGCTTATTAAAAACGGTCGTTCTTTTGCTAATATTAATGAGCACAACTGGAACAAAATCTTTCTGAAAGTGCATTAAAATAGACCTGGAGCTGATTTGTTAACAATTACACTAGTTTACAAATGTGGGGTTCATCTCGAGATCTGGTTCCTATGAGGAACTATGACTTTTATTTATGTATTTTGGAGCGTAGATTCTTAAAATGGCAACCATTATTTTTCTTAAGAATCGTTTTCGAGATATCCCCAAAAAAACCCTTTCTTTGCACTTTTTTTTATTTATTTGGCTATATCTCCATGAATTTTTTTTCGACTGAAAAACGTTCAGCACTCAAAAGATATTTTTATTCCCTTTCTAACAATATGCTATTAGTGTGAATCGGATAAGATTTCGTGGAGTTACAGCGCTCAAAGTCCAAAAAACTGACTTTTTTGGTCTTAATTAGAAATTACTAAATTTCAAATCCTCCATTTGATTAAAAAAATCTTTCTTTTTCATATTTTTAAGATTAAAAATGAAACGCTTTTTTTTTGCAAATATTCTAAGTATAATTTCGTGAAATCGGGCAAAAAATGTTGAAGTTATTCGAAAAAACAGTAAAAGACTTGAAATAAAATTAAACTAAAATACATTTGCTTTTTATTTAAAAAGAAATGGAGAATAAAAGTAAAGAACCACACACATATGCACAATATCTTTCGGTTGTTGAAAAAGGTTTTTCAGTTGAAAAAATATTCATGGAGATATAGTCACCCAAATGTGAAATTTACCGCCTTTCTATACTTCGCCTTTTTATAAAAATGAGTCAATAAAAAACTACATTTTCATTTTCAGATGTACATTTCGGTGTATTAAACACCATCATCAGTGGTCATATTTTTATTTCTAAATACAAAAAACATTAAATATCTATTTTAAATACAAAAAACATTTATACATACAAATTGTTCAACTTTTCAGACAAATATTTTTTTTGTTTTTTATTTTAAATTTTAGCTTACAACAGCTCCGCTCTTCACAGTGTGCCATAAATCTTAAAACAAAAACCAAACATAAACTTTGAACTTTGTAAAAGCTAGCGAGATATATTCAAATAAATGAAAAAAGTGCAAAAATGAGGGTTTTTTTTATTTATTTATTTACGTCTATGGTACAAATTTACCTTACAGACTAAGCATATAGTATATTAATTAATACAAATACATATATAGAATCAAAATAAAAATATATACATATGTATGTATGTGGATATCTTGAAAACGATTCTTAAGAAAAAAAAAAAATGGTTGCCATTTTTGGAATTTACGGCTCGAAATACATAGGAAAAAGTCTACGAGAAACCAGATCTTTTTTTTTTTGTAAACTAGATGTATCAAAGTAGATTATTAAACAGTAAACTTTCATTTATAAAGAAGCCAGTCTCACTTCCTTGTTAAAAATGCTTAAAGTTCCCGCGTTGGCTGCTTTTTTTTGGCGAAGTAAAATTCCAGAACTTTGAAATTATATGAAAATAAAATTATAAAAAATCATAGCACATGTATAAGCCAAATAAGCTTAAAAAGAGCTATGTCAACTGAACATAACTCAGAAAGATAACAAGAAAAATGGAACAATACGTGCGAAATCCAAACACGCACTTTGTACACATCAAGGTCACATACCCAATAGCTCAAGTGTTAGAGCGGCCGTCGCAATTCAAAAAAATGCATACGGTCGGGTGTTCGATTCTCAGTACAACTTAACCAAAAACTGGTCTGATGAGGCTATGTATATGCATATAAATATGTTTATACGTGGTAATAGCCGAAACATATGTCACCAATTACCAGGTTAAATTGATCCACTTGTTATCTTTCTCATGTTGGTTGTATAAATGACTAAAAAGTTCAATACAAAAATTATTAATATAATAATTATTAGTCTCAAAACAAACCATAAAATTCCAGAACATTTAAATGGTTGTAAACTGAATCAGAAAAAAAATTTTGAAAAAGTTATTGCGCAATTTCATTATACACACTGTGCTTAAAAAAATACACGTAGACAATGAAGAGAAAACGAATGACGTTTTGCAATATTTTGTTTGTTTTGATACTTCCTTTAGAATTTTGCGTATTTTGAGATCAGTGTTCATAAGACTTTTAAAAATTAAATTAAAAAAGTTTACACTTGATTTGCAATACAAAACACTGTTTTCTTAGTTTTAACGAGATGAATCGAAAAAATTACAAAAAGTTAAAAGAATGCTCATATATTCTGCCATTGTACCTGCTTAGGAGCAGGCTCGAAAACCTACTGATTAAAACTTTTTTTTTTTTTTTTCATATTTTATAAGTATCTTATGTTACTTTCATAAAAACGAAATACAGGAAGGCGATGATTTTTGATTTTAAAAAGTCTTGAATTTTAATGGGTCAAGCTTGTTTGGCGGCTCGAATATTGAACTACATTTCAAGCAAGCAACTTAAGTTGTGTTCCAAAATACGTACCTAATTTCCCGCCAAAATAAAAAAAAAACACGAAACCCAAACAAAACAAAAAAAAAAACCTACTCAAAAAACATATTCAAATCAATGATGCCAATTAACAAAACAACGAAAAAAAACGTTACAGAAATTCCTTTTTGCTGTATTTTGTTAACAAAATGTAAATAAATGGCCAATTAAATTGGACGAAACAGAACAAACGCTGGCAATTAAAGTGAATGGCAAAGAAGGAAGGGTCATTACGCGTAGCTTTTGAAGTGTTCTGTCATGGTGTAACGTAAGTTTGGACACATTTTTTTCGTTGAAATTTTTTAGGTAAAATTTTCATAAAACATTAAAAGAATTTTTCTTGCTCTTTTTCTATGGAATGTAATGAGGTCAGTGCACGCAACAGCAAAATAACATCGACGAAATATCACTAGGAATATTTATACAATAAGCACTAAAATATTTTAGGCCACCAAATGTTGCGCAACAGCTGTGTCATAACATAGATGTTGATACCCAATGAAATACAGTGCGAAAATGCTGTTAAATACTGTACAATTTAATAAGTTTTGCAAAAAAAAATATTGAAGTTGGAAAATGGTCTAAGACAGGAATGGCCAGAAGAGTTGAGTAAGGGAGCAGGAAATCGCTAATCTTTTGATTTAAAGAGCCAAAGCGTAAATTTGCAATATCTAATTCCAAGAATTGAAGAAAATAAAAAAAAACGAATTGTGAAGGGAGCGATTCCAACAAAAATTACATGCATTGCATTTCGATATAACTAGCATGAAGTCAAAAGTGTAAGAACATTTTTCGTTGTGAGCTTCGAGCTGCGGCGCAACTTAGTATTTGTTCAAAAAGACCATAGATGGGCAAAATTTTGGAAGCAGGAGCTACTTACAACAAAAGCAACAAAATCAACAATTACAACAGCAGAAATAAGCCCACCATAAATTCGATCTCGATTGCAAGAAAAAACTTCTGCAGCAAACAATATGAGTGGAGAAATTAGAATACACTGATCAAATGAAACGAGAGAAGCTCTTTTCAATGTGCGCATTGTCGTTTCCTTGTTTGCTAGCTGCGGATTTTTTTTTTTTTTTTTTTTGAATGATGTAACAATAACAATAATACAAGTCCCGGGCAAAGCGTGAATAAAAATAAACCATAGCGATAAAAATGTTGTTTTGGTTTTTCCAAAATTGGCTAATTTTCCTATTTTAACCATCGTACAGGGGCGCCTTCGTAATGCGATGATTTGGGCTTTTCGTTGGAAGCGTTTTATTTTAAGAATCAATGGGGATTAGTTAGAAATTTATTTTCACATGTAATCGTTGGTATAAAATGATATCTGGCTATGCGCTAATTTCACAAACCTTTCTGGCTATATAGTGGGCGTGATAGGTGAAAATTTTAAGTCCCACACAGCATATGTTTGTTCCAATAAAACAAGGGATCGTATGTAATCAATATTATTAATGTATTGTTGGTAGATACTCAACCTATGGGCTTTAAAGTTGGCGTTGTGAATGGTTGTGTCAAAGCCTTCATAACCTTTATTTAACTCATCAGATCAAGGAGCATGAGGCACCCAACATTTGATTGATAGTGTATTTTATAATTTTAATTTTCTGGGAAAATCATATGTATGTACAAATAATTGTACATATGCTGCTAAAAGGTATCTATACTCCATATCCAAAAATATATGAAGTTATTTCTGTGAAATTAAAATAGTTCCAATAAAACAAAATAATGTAGAGAATTAATACTAAAAATTATCGTAATTTAAAAGCAATAAGGGTACAATTATACCATTACCTATATCCGCCGATTTGGTTCATTTATTTGTATTAAAGCTTTATCCTTCGTGGTATTATATCAAAAATTTGCCCTGAATATTTATTTTTGACATCTGTTTTAAGTCCTTTCATTTATTGAACTATGTAAGTATTCAGTAGAATAGTGTAATTGCATCGATACGAAATTTAAAATATCGAAATATGACATCAAACAAAACGATTTTAGTTGGATCGAGCCAAACGAACTTTTTTTTAAATTTCGTGAAAAACTCGTGAGTTTTGAGTTGATCGAACGATATCTAATTTTTTTTCCGCATCCTCGAAAGCACGAACAAAGTGAATTTTGGTGATAAACAGCATGACATTAACAGGTATTTGTTACATGCTTAGCTTGGTGTCTTGATTCTCGCATGAGTTTACAAGTGAGTTATTATTGTTTTGAGAATACGATGTATTTTTTAATTATCTGTTCTTTTATTTTAGATAAAAAAACGAACGAGTTGATGCGTTGTTTGACACAGACTTCGACCAACTAATAAATATTTAGTCGGTCGAACAAAAAATTTTCGTTTCGACTATGCCTTCATCGTCTCACGGCCTTGGACAAATTCGCACCGATACGAGAATTATGGGACAAATGGGTTGAGTTACGTCCACTTCTCTTCAATCCACACGAAAATATCACTATTGACAAGCAACTACTGGGTTACCATGAACGATGCTCATTTAGACAGTACATGCTACGTAAGCATGAGAAGTATGGCCTGAAATTTTGGCTTCTCACTTAAGCCAAGACTTCATATGTATGGGATATGCATCCATTTTTGGGAAAATTTTCTGGAGCTGCACCGGAACGAAATCAGGGTGAGCGAGTGGTTCTTGATTTAGTTGAGGGGCTTAAAGGTCACAACATTACAACGGATAATTTTTTCTCTTCATACGAGTTGGGTCAGAAGTTCCTACACAAAAATTTGACTATGGTTATCACATTGCGGAAAAATAAGCTTAGCATTCCGCCTAAGCTCCTTATCGAGAAAAAGCTGCCACTATTCAAATCTACATTCGCCATCACCGAAAATACTGCTTTAGTTTCATATGTAGGCAAGGAAAATAAATGTAATTTGTTCGGAACACAATGCATTATTCGCCTCTTAACGGACCAGGACCGAAGAAATTGAAAGAAAGCAATGTCGTAAGAACTTCCTACTTGAACTTGGTCTTGCATTGGCAAAAAATCACATAGAAATGCATCTTATCTTTCTTACTTACTACGAATAAGATGAAGCTGGTCCTTCCAAGCAGCTTAGAACGATCCCGATACCACTAACCAAACGGGGTAGATTTAATTAATCTAATTTAATTTAAACTTGATAATTTTGTAATACTAAATTGTTAAATGAATTGATAACAATAATAAAAACTAAATTAAAAAAAAAAAAAAGATGTACTCTTTGTTTGACCAAGAAAAACCTTACACAAAGAGCACATAAGCGAATTGGTTTGCTATATGTGTAACAAATATAGCCTAAACCAAAATAGACGACACGAGACATAACGAGTAAGTTCGAGTGTATGTAAACCAATGTTGATAGCTAAAATGAACCTACGTAATTGATCGAAAGTGAACGAAAAATTTTGACGAGACGTACGAGTTCCGTAAGAACAGAACTTCAAAACGTTGCTACTCGTCATAACAGCTTTTTCGGTTCGTTGGCTAACGTAACATTTTGGGTTAAATGTCAAAACAGACGAAACGAGTGCAAACGTTCTTTCATTTGCTATCGTCTCGTCACGTCTATTTTGGTTAAAACACAACCAAAATATGTGTTCAAAAACTGTAAAAGAACTTGCCTACCAAATAAAATTGTCTTTTTTATATTTTCATTGTTTCTATAAACTAATGTATGTATGTAATTAATGATTTTTATTAATGTAATCAATAAACAATTTTTCATTAAAGTATTTTTCCTTAAAATTCCATGCAAAACAAATACGTGTCCAAAACGCCCCGCCAAGATTGGTCGTAATTTTTAAGGGTCGGTCTACAGTTAAGTTAAGTTGAATTAAATTTATTTGAACCGTCTCTTGATTTATTTTGAAGAGAGCTGAGTTTAGTTCATTAAATTACGTTAAATTCACCTGAATTTGTTTGTTTTAACTTGTAGTAATTTGATCTTAAATACTTAAATTTGAAGATTGAGATGAAGTAACGTAACTTTATTTCTATCCACCTTACTCAATTAACTTTACCCTTTTTCAGTTTTTCTCACTTAATTTAATATATTCTGAAATTCAATTTCAAATTTAGCTTGCAACTGCCTTCGATATAAATCAAATTTCATTATCTAAATAATTTTAGTCGCCAGAGCCCTTAATCGATAAGTATAAAATATCATTTCTTATTTTATCAAACACATAAAGAAAAAGAAATATTCTGCCTTCAGAAGCGCAAAAGGCGCATCTCAAAAAAACTCATATTCTCGAGTATTATGGCATCAGATAGCTTAAGAAATTACGCATCTAATGAACTACTTCAAATGCCAGTATCTAAGTTCAAACATATGAAAAATCTCCTAAGAGAATTCTCTCTATCTAAATTTTACAGGTTTTTCAACAAATTGACATAAACAAAACATCAAAACATATCGAATCAAACTCTTTTGAGATAAGCCTTTTGCGCTTCTGAGGGCGGTACTGTTCATAGTTTTCCCATTTTGCCCCACTGTATAACGTTTTTTGTTAAGCAACAAAGAACACCACGATATTAAGACTACTCGTAAAATCAGCGTTTGATGTGACTGACGAGCAAGCGAGCGATTGTCAACATTAAAGCGAGCAGCGCGTTTCTTCATTCAATTAAAGTTAGTTTTCGCTTTCCACTTGTTTTCCTCAACGCCCTCGGTAGTTAGCGTGTTAATTGTTTGGCTAAAACGGTCAAAATAACGCAGGAAATGCATAAAACTCAACTTGAAAACGTGTTTGTTGACAATTCTCGATTTATTGGTCAAGTGAATAAATTTTTAGCCAAGGAATCTTAAGCGATATTTAATGTTGACAGAGTTTTTAATTAGTTATGGCTAATTGACTGTGGCATGAATTGATAGGAAAAAAGGTAATAAAAATTATTATTACACTTGAAAATATCGTAACAAGCACATAAAATTGAATCAGTTTTTGGTTTTGGGGCATAATACAATGAAGAACAAAATAAAAATTTAGTGGAAGGATAATTTATAAATTTTTTGACAAAACTGCTAGTTAAATAAGTTTCTTGGGTGGGTATTGATTAATAGATTTTATTTATTCCATTATTATAATTTTTAAGACTCTTAATTTAAGAGAATACATTAGACTTATTGTTCGAATTATACAAAATAAACTTCATGGATTAACAAAAATAATAATTATAAAATATAAAACTACTATAGGATTATAATTATACACTAGAATCGGATGAGATACATTCATATGTACATATATGACTTAAAAATTTTCATTATTATGTGGGGTCAATGGTTATTAAAAATACTAAATAAATTAATAATTTATTTTATTTTACGAGAAAAAAAAAAAGAAAAAAAAAATTTAAAGAAAACACTTCAAACAGCTTTTGACAAACACTAGTATGTTAAGAAATGACATCACCTACTGCATACAAGCCTATACTTCTTTACAAAAAGCGCGTTGATTTTGAAGGCTCCTTATATGGTACGGAAGCTTGTTAAAACATCAAGGAGCGACAGAGGCAAAGCAGAATAAAAAATAGTTTTAAAACTTTGAAGTAGTACACACGGTTCGCTTCAAGCAAGATCAAGATCGATTAAATTGTCAACCAAATCTGACAATGCACAATTATTATATAGTGCCCGGAGATTCCAAATACATAATCTGCAAAATCGGAGCTGCTCATTTACTCGTTTTATGGCCATTTTAAAGTAAGCACTTTGTCCGACACGGTTCGTTTCAAGCAAGATCAAGATCGGTAAAAATTGTCAACCAAATCTGACAATACAAAATTATTATTTAGTGTTCGGACATTCCAAAAGCAAGATCCGTAAAGTCGTACTTGGTCATTTACTCATTTTATGGCCATTTTAAGGTAAACGCTTTTACCGATAATTTTAATAAAATTATGAAGCGAACCGTGTGAAGTTTTTGATGCTTTTAAGATTAAGTGAAATTTTAAAATATGCTATGATAATTTTTTTTTTATGTATTTTGAGCTGTTGAACACGATGAAGTCACTATTTTTTGCAAATATGCAAATGTATTTTGTGTTATTCACCATTTTTCATGGAAAAAAGTGGAAACAAGATAAAATATTTTTTTTGTCTACCGAAAAACAATTGAAAAAAATATTTTTTTTTATTATCTTTTGTAGACTTTAAAAGTATTTTTGACTACAAAGAAAAAAAATTTTTTTGATATATGTTATGTTATTCATCATTTTCCATGGAAAAGAATTGAAAATTTAAGAGACAAATTCTTTTAGGCCTAAAAACTGGTCTTGATCTTGCTTTAAACCATCTGAACCGATTGTGCGTAGTGAATTCAAAAACTAGCTGAAACCGAAATTTTTATATTTTGAGTAAGTCTTCAAAAGCAGTGTTTGTGTCAAGTATTTTTCCTTTTTATTGTTCGTACTCAAATTAATGCAACTATTTATGGAAAAAATAAAAAAAAAAAAAAACAGTTTCAATCTTTCCTTCGAAGTGCAAACCTTGGGGTAAGTATTTTTTTCTTTGACTTCGTAGTTCTTGCCGAGAGCATGATTTTGAAAATACCGAAGCATGTATCCATGCTTTGACATGAATTTAAGTTACAACGGTTTTTTCGTTGTTGTGCTTTTTCGAACCAAAAATCAGATAACATAATTGTGTTCGCTGGACATGAATAGCAGTTTCAAATCAAGCTCACAATTGTGATATCTGATCAACCTTTAGGTAAAAAATTCGTCTTTTCTAAAGGTTCTGACCGTCTTGCTTTTTAATGCAGAGAGTATACATTATTATAGTCTCACGGAAGGGAGCCAGAACTCACCAAATCTCACTATGGGGAGTGGAGGGTACAGATGGGGTCCGAATTTTTATAAAACACCTAACGTAATTAATGGACGGCCCCTTAGACATTCTTGAAAGTTCTGATGCTCACTTTTCATCTGATGATGACTTAGATGAAGATTTTCTGATACCCAACAACAATCCACAAAATGTAAGCTTATCTGAGTTATCTGAAGAAGGTGAAATCGAATGAACTAATAGTTGATTTTAAAATGTTTGGATACGTACCCTATGCCTACCGAGAGGAAGCCACCTTTATTTCAAAAGGTTTTTCACTACAATATCTCTTTTGAAGAAACTGGAAAAAAATGGATTCAGAGCAACATGCACTATAATGACAAATCGTGTTGGGAAGAGAGTTCATCTTCCGTTAGATAGAAATATGGAAAGAGGTGACATGTCTCAATTTGTCGAAGACAACACTGTAGCCGCAGTAAAATGGTGTGACACGAAACGTGCAACAGTTGTGTCAACTATAAGTGGGTAGAACTCAATTGGCCAGGTGATTTGTTGGGTAAGGAACTAGAAGAGAAGATAGCCATCTCCTATGCCAGATGCAATAAAATAATATAATTCGAAAATGGAAGAATATAGCTGACCAAATAATGTAGTATTATGTGACCAAAATGAAAATGAGGAAATGGATAGCAAAAGTCTATTTTTATTTTCTTGGTTTGGCAATTTACTACAGTTAGATGGAATATAGTTCCAAACAGCAAAGTAAAAAAGTTTCTGCATTTTAAAATGGAGGTCGAAGAAGTGTTTGCAAAGTAAAAAGATGCACCACAAGATAGTTGAGCAAGATCAAGCGGAAACTTAAGATGTCATCTGTGATTTTGTTTGATCATTAGTCAAAGTATTGTTCTTTTCCAAAATTTTGAACTCAATATATAATTTGATTTCCCTCTCAAAAAATCCAAGAGCCTGTTTCGCAAACCTGCTCATTGCCCTATACTTGACTTCATAAATAATTGCTGGCAAAATTAATGCCTTAAACAGTATTACTCTGTTCTTTTGAGAGATAAGCCTACGGTAAGGTTTCGATGCAAAAGTTTGGAAGCGTAATCTTTAATCGGATTTCTACTTAGATGTCGTTCGAAGAATTCAATTAGGGTTTGTAATCCCGTGCTATATTTGTAATCCCGGGATTTCGGGATTACATTTATCTAGTCCCGGGATCTCGGGATTGATCCCGGGAATTTTAAATACCTGTTCTTGAAAAATATTAACACATTATTTTAGTAAAATTTTAAGAAAATTAAAAACTTGACATTCCAAAAACATGTTTATAAAAAAATATTTATTAATTTATAAGGAAATTGTTTATATGATATTATACATACTTAATTATTAAATTATAAGGAGTTCATTCATTGTTTGAAAATTAATGGTAATTAATTTTGTATATTTTTAAAATACGTTTTGAGGAAGCAAGGCACATCCAAAGTTTCATCGCACAAACGATTTCTTATTTTAGCCGCAGAAAAAGCACGTTCAGACTCTACACTGGTAGGTTTAATAGTCATTAAGAAATCATAGGCTCTTTGTAAAAAGTCACCACGTGTTCCCCCATTTACAAACAACAGCATTTCCTTTTGAATTTTCACTGATAGCGTCTCACAACGAATTGGTATCCTCGGCAAATGCGCTTTTTTATAGCTTTATTAAGTTCGTCTGAAATAGATTCAGATGGAGACTTGGAAATAATTTCGAGAGGTGCCTCATTTAAAACAGAAATTTCAACTTCAGATTCAGTCTCATTAGCTGTTTCTGATGTAACTGGATTTGAAGCGTGTAGTCTTTCAAGTAACTCTACTATTAATTTGCGGCATTTTATTGAAGATGGAACTATTACTATGTCTATTTCAGATTCGGATTGAACGTTGATTCTACCATTGTGCAGATACTGAAGGATACTACTCATATCTGTTCGTCTTTGTTGCATTCGAAGAATGAGAGCTGAATACAATTTTTGACTTATCACGTTGTTAGCATCTTTAAGTTTTTTTAACATAAAAGTTATGGCAACATCGGCTGTGAACAAATTAGCATCCCGACGGCAAAGGGCTTCGACTGTAGCTTTTACTGGGGTTAGCGCATTAATGATATCAGATACCATTTCAATCTCATTATTGGATAAAGCCAAAGATTCACCTTCAGGTAGACTTATGTCTTTTAATGCCTTTTGTATACAATTTTTCAATAAATAGACGCATTCAAGCATTGTCAAAAGACTGTTCCATCTAGTCTTGCAGTCTTTTATTAGAGCCATTTGCTTCCCAAATTCGCAGCAACCGAACAAAAAAAAATCCAAGAATTTCTAATATGAAACTAGTCAAATCTCAACTGAAAAAATTTAAATTAAAAAATGTTGAACCAAATACGATTTTTTTACAAACAATTTTAAGAGGGCTGTGAGTTATTTTTCGTTTTAGGCATAAAAAAGTCAAACCCCGGGATTAAGTGATCGATCCCGGGATTTCGGGATTGATAAAAACAGCGGGATCCCGGGATTTCGGGATAACGGGATCCCGGGATTGCAAACCCTAAATTCAATTTTATTCAAAGGAAAACAACTTCTTTACTGCCTCGAAATTGTAGCTAACGGTGGTAATATTTTGTTAAAGACTGCAATTGTGGATTAAGGTATAGCGAGGCTAAGCACTAATACGGAGCTCTTTTCTTAGAAATTTTCTAATTTTTCTCATTACCTGTTTTGTCCTGCAGTATTCGAGAAAACACCCCAACAGTCTATCAACCTTCAAATTGCAAACTAAAAACAAGATACTATTATGTAAAATTTATATTCTTCTTCTTTGACATAACACATTGGCCAGTGAAAGTCAAAGGGGCCTCCAAAAGGATTTTGTGATAAAGAAGTTGTTTTGCTCCTCGTATAGCGTGTTCATAAGAGTGCTTATTCTGAAAATATTGTACTTGTTTCTAATTTTTTTCCCAATATTTTAGCTGAAAAGGAGTGATAATTTTTTTATCATAAGAATAAACTTGGTGGAATCAAAGCGACTCCTAGCTTTTTATGTTGTGGTGAAAACTCAAAGCAATTATTTTTTTGTTCATCAAATTACAATGACGAGATCAAAGGTGTGCACTCTAAGAAAAATTTACTACTATAATAGTAGGAAACCGGATACCTATATTAATACTAGTAAAATCGCACGAGTTGTGTAATAAAATTTTTACACTATAAAAAGTGTAAACTGAATTACAGATTTGGTGTAAAAATCACACATAAAAATGTGTTTTTTTGCGCTAAATAAGTAGTAATTTCCCGTGCAGTGTGTTTTATTACACTATCAAAATAGTGATTCAAACCTACGAAATTTAGTTTTGAAATAAAATTTATATTTTTATTTTGCACAAATTTTTCTTTATTTCTTTATATAAAATTTCAGCATTTGAAAAAAATTATTAGGATGTACTTATATATAATTATATATAAATGTATAAATAATATTATACATATAACATAAAAATTCCATGTTCAAGCTTATTTTTTTAGAATACATTAGTAAATACGTAGTAAAATCATATTACTTGAGTAAGAACATCACTGAAGTCCATTTTGTTGATTTTTACGAACTCCTCCTTTTCAATGAAAATATATGCGTTGTATATTTCGTCTTCCGGGTCAATTGAACTTTCTGTTAAAAAGGTATGATTCGTTATAAGTAAATTAACTAATTATCCTAGAAACATTTGTATATACATACTTACTACTTAACGCGATCCGAGGTATTAATCACTCAGGTTAAAAACTATAACTGATCGTGTTGTGACAAGTATTTGCTAAGACAGAATTTTTACACACAATACTATAAAATACGCATATTGTGTAAATTCTCACAAAAATATCGGCAATGTAGAACAATTACAATTAATGCACGAAAAGCTGTGTAGATTCACGCAAAAAAAAGGTGAATTCCCAAATATAAGGGAAAAACATACATTTATAGTAAAATAATGAAATTTTCATACAAAACATTAAAGATGTCTGTTTTCACTATTAAAATTTTTTTATACACAAAATTATATGTATATTAACTACTATTAAAATAGTAATTTTACTAATTTAAAGTTTTATTTCTTAGAGTGTGCCCAATAGAGTTTTTGTGATAATATTTTATTTATCAAATTGAACATGACGGGAATATACAAGGGGCCTCAGTTGTCTAAATATTGGATTGCTACTAGACAAGTTCTTGGCTTTGATCCCGTCAAAATTCAGTTCCACTTTTTTGACCATACTTACAAAAACGGTTTCTCAGGGAGATCGCTTGAAGACAACGATGATGTCAGTACCATTCGCATATTCTAGCATATGGATTCGTTCCAGATAGTGCCTTTCGTGTTTAATTTTACCTAACGAATTACATTCTCTGAGGATTTTGAAGTTGATCTATAGAGCAACACCGTATTGATATGATCAGATTAGCGTGGTGCAGAAGGATTACAAATGTTCACAAAGTCGTATGTAATACATTTTTAAACTAGTTTCCAGATATTAGGGTGCTGGCAATTAGGACTACACACAAATTTTTCGATGGGTTTCAATCGAATTTCGACAATAAGTTTGAATGAATTAGAATTGTAAAAAAATAGTCTTAGATCTGACAATCCTTTTATCTTAATGCTTTTTAATCATTACATTTTTAAGAACTATTACGTTTTTCAAATTAATTATGTACTAATAAATTAGTTACGAATTTATTTACCATCAGGAAATGAACCCATTTTACATTTCTTAAATCAGTTTACTTTTAAGCAGGGTTTCGAACCCAAACCGAACCCTGAACCCTCTCCGGAACAATATTTTTTTTAAACTATGTGAACCCGTACCCATTCAAAAATTCCGTTCAGGTTCAATTTTTATTGCGCTTAGAAATTCAAATTACATATTTTACAGAAGTTTTTAAAATTTCAAATCACATATTTCTCAGAATTATTTTGGTTCAAGCAAGATTATTATGTATTTGTTTTTGGTTTTTATTTACTTCGACAATTTTCATTGAACTCCTAAGGAATGAATGTAAATTTCCTAATTTTGAAGAAATTGAAGATGCAGAAGAAGAATTAAATGCAAATGTAGAAGGATTAGAACTCTTGTCTAGTTTAAATAATTCACTTTAGGTGCAGAGCTCATACTTCCCATTTAGCAGTTTATGACACAATATTTACAGTTAATATTAATGTTACTAAGTGTAAAGATTTCTTTAAGGAGTCTGGAGCGCCTATTAAAGCTTCTTTGGTAATAAGGTTAGGCTTAAAAAAGCAAAGCTTGGTTATCCATCCACCTCGCTGAAATTCCACTTTTTATATGCTCAAACGCTTATTAGATGACAAAACTTTATGCATGTGTAACTTCTCTTGTTTTTTTACTTTGCAATTTTAGCAATGTCTCCCTCTGAATTTTGATTGTTCCTCCCTTAAACAATGGCGAAATTGTCATTTCAGCTCCGCCATGTTTCAATTTATTGTTTTATTTTGGAGCACACCCTTCAACCATCGTTTTTCTTGAAGTTAAGACTTCTTGAATTAATATTAAAGGAGGAACAATTGAAATTCAGATGAAGACATAGTTAAAATTGCATTTAAAGTAAAAATTTCATGAATAATTACATAAAAAATAGGTCTTGGAATTTTAGTTGTTCCACTTTTAATATAAAATCAAAATAGTCTTAACTTCAAGAAAAATCATGGTGGAAGAGTGGGCTCCAAAAAATTAACAACGTGGCCGGCTAAAATGACAATTTCGGTAGAAATGCACTTATACGTATAGAGTCAGAAACGGTATCACAAACTAGTATAGAACTTACAACTGAAAATATTGCCGTCACAAGTATAGTAGTATTTTATTCCGAAGATGAAAGAGCAGACATGCTAGAAGAGCTGCTAAAGAACAAGAAAAACAATTCAACATCAAAGAATTCAAAATTTGTCAGACTTCTCCTAGGATTTCTAAAGAAAATAGATTTTAGAATTCTGGCAACAAATAAAAAAAAATGATACACCTCTATTGTGTGAAGCTGCTCATGTCATATTGGACATGGGCTTTTTCTACTTTGGAGTTTGTCTTAGCTTCGCTTACAAAGAATCACTAGAGAATATTCTACTTCTGCGTTTAAATGAATATTTTTTCCAAAAATAAATAAAATAACATTCTGAAATAAAAATTAAATGAAATTCTTACTTTTTTTTATTTTTTTGGAAAAAAATTGAACCTGAATCCGGACCCACTAAATTTAAATTCATTGAACCCGAACCCATACCCGCACCCAAAATTTACAGGGCTCGAAAGACTGCTTTGAAGCATTCCTTTAGCCTTTAGTTAAAGGATTTTGTGTCTGCTAGAGATGATTAAATGTGATGCTCACGAAATGTCGACGGTCATTTTGTTTTGGTTTCTAAAATCAAATCCATTAAGGCATCAGTGACCTTAAATAAATGTTGATTCCGAATATGATAAGAGTTTTATCATTTTTTAGAAATCAGTTGGAAATCAACCATTTTAAAACCATCTCGATACATTATAAAACCGAATTTCAGAAATTGGACAGTTTTCACAGAAATCTATTCCTCAAAAAAGCTTAAGTTTCTTGAATTCACAATTCAATTTAATAATTACAATCAACTACCTTAAAAACCCCTTATCACGGACTTTTATAATTTTCACATTGTAATTAGTAGATTCCAGGAATATTCCAGTTAAATACTATGCTGTTGAAGCTTAAACGAAAAAACAAATATCGCTCAGCAATAGCCTTACAGCAGATTTAATTTGCATCCTCTGCTATTAATATCTTACTCACCTTAAGGTACTTACCTACTGCGTATGTAGATATGTACTTAACATTTGTGAATGAAAAAATTAAATCATTCGAAAAATGTAATGTAAAAAGGAAATTTCTTTGTGGTAAAATGCCGTCGAAGCGTAGTTCCGTTTCAGAATTATTCTTCGAATTTTTTATACTTTTAATGTTGTGACGCTTCAAGCAAAATCTGCAAAAACACAAGATGTATGAACAAAAAAAAAAAACGAAAAGAAAACAAATAAAATCTGCCGATGGATATAAAATCGCAGAAAATTTTTGAGTTTCCGGAGAGGAAATAAATTTGACACAAAATTAATGGCTGACACTTGTAGAGAGGAACAAGATAGCTTTTCTTAGTTTTGTGAAAACGATTTTTTTCCTTGCGGTGGCGATAATTTTTTAATGGAAAAAATGTATCTAAGTGTATCAATGTACTCGTGTATTTAAAGTTATGCTATGAGATTGCAGCAAAGTCTTGCAAGAGGTGCCGGGAGAATTAAAGACTTGATTGAAGACTGCTATTAAAATTGATTTGAATTTTTGCTGAATTTTCAGTTTTTGTCTTAATTTGATAGGTTTGTGCGTATTTTATACAAAAAGCAACATTTGAAAAAATGTATGCAAAACCAACATACTGATATAAGCAACATCAAGTTTTTAACTTTCTTTCTTGAATGGGCGCATTACTTGACTGCAGGACTTAACGCAAAGATATGCATCATCTTAGCATTTGAATAACTTGAAAGGATCATTCGGAAATTTTTCCGCACTAAGCTTCAAGCATTTATTTTTTTATATTAAATTGATGATGCTGCTCATACTGAAACAAATTCGAAGTTTGAAAACTGAATTTATGGTCACAAATCAGCATTAATTGGCTTATATGGCTTAAAACGATTGTGCTAATCAGTAAAACATTTTGAGGAAACAATTTCGAACTAAGAAAAAGTTTTGAAAGTCAAACATATGGGATCAATAGCTGTTACGATATAGCGGCTTTGACGTGACCAAGGTGTGGCCTTGGCTGCCGACCTCTAATGAAAGCCGATTTTCCAATATTTTGCATTGACTTTTTTTGCTGTTGTCCGGGCAGACGTTAATCTACCCTTTTCGGTAGGTGGCGTGATGTTGTATGAACTCATGCGATGGAATGTAAAAGCGAAACAGCCCATTTTTCATGTGAAATCAATGTTATTCTCTACTCTTTTACAGACATATGTATAGTAGACCTGGCAGCTTTTAATTTGTTAAACTCTTTGTCTTTTACATAATTACCAAGTTTCTTTCATCAGCATCAAACAGTTCCCACCCATTTTTCTACTTTTCCTTTATTCGAACTCACTTTTTCCGGTACGTTTTATATATGTACCAAGTCCCATTCATCTGCGTGCAATAGTTGATGAGATATGATGAATTTGATTTTCCTCGTGTAATTGTAGACGTAGCAACGCACATTTCTCCAAACTAAGCTATGCCTAGAACCTTTCATAAACAATAAGAAAGATGCAAATGTATGTACAAAATTTTATTGATCTGCGTCAAAAAGTTGCTGAGGTATAAGCTATTTTGGTTTCTTTCTCATATAATAGGCGTGGCAGCAATCATTTTTTCATTGCAGCTTTCTTTTGCTCGTTACTTTCATATGTATATGTATCAAAACTCATTCATCTGCGTCAAATAGTTGATGATATAAGATAATTTTGATTTTGGAGAGCATGTAATCGTCAAATTTTCGAAACCAAACTTTGCAAAAACCTTTTAGAAGCATTCAAAAACATTTTGAAAATCTGTTAAGTAAAGCGTGAGTTAATATGTGACACAGGAACTGCTCAACTTGTTATTGAAACTGACTTTTGCTCGTTTATTTTATATATGGACCTAGTCTCATTCACGTCAAACAGTTGATGAGATAATATCATATTATGATGAATTTGATTTTGTTTTTATATGGGGGACGTGTCATCGCTCATTTTTTTTCAAACTCAACTATGCTAAGAACCTTACCCAGACCATATGAAACTTTTAAGAAAACTTGACCTAAGACCACTTGTGTAAATTCGATGTGCGGTCTTCGTGAAAATTCTATTTAAAAAATTCTTTTGAATGAGCCTTAACTAATTTTATTTAAGACTCTTGCTGTTATACATATGAACCAAGATACAAAAACAAAACAAAAACGTATATAAAAACAATTGAACTGATAATGAACAACTGAATATTGACAAGAAATGTTGACAAAAAAAAAAACACACAAGTAACAGTAAATGTAACAATATCTAATTTGTATTGTTGTTTGCCTGTACATATTTCTTATTTTTACCTTTTGTAGAATCTACAAATAACATTTTTCATCAAATTTATATGAGAGCTCATCATATTTGGGAATGAGCAGGAATAATTAGTTTTGTTCGACCTGGCCATCCCTGGTATAGTAGATAATGCCTAAGTCGGATAGCAAATATAACGTTACAATTATGAAAACCTAACCCCAATCCATTTGTCTGAAATTTATTTAAGTTGCTACATCTTTTTGTCACAGATACTTTCTGAATATCTTAAGAACATCAATTAAACGATTCAGAAGAACCCCTTAATATTCGAATTGCATGGTGATGGATTTTTTTTATGTACATATGGGTTATTACTTTTCACACCGAAAGCGGCTGGACCTTGAGGATTCCGACTTTGATGACATTTTATGGTCAATATTTTACTAGTTGTTGATGTATAATAAATCAGTTAGCCATAAGTGGTTGTGCAATAATTAATTTTACAAAATTTATGAAAAATAAAATATAAAAAATTATTTTACTAAGTTTACTGGTCAGTACAATGAGTGATAACTTCAAATATATACAAACTAAGTAGTTAAAGTGTTATCTTCGGCCAGTTCGAAACTCACACATCCTACATTGCATTGAAAGTACCTTTTAAATAAATGCCAAAAAAACGTTGAAGAGGTTGAATTACTTAATCGAAAACAAATGTAATTACATTGAATGAGGTTGAAAAATGTTGGAACAGTTGATAAAGACTGAAAAATTCGAAAAAATATGGAAAATGTTAAAATAGAGTTGGAAGAGGTCGAAAGAGTAAAAAAAATATGGAAAATATAGAAACATGTCGTAAAGCTTCTTTCGAAAGACGTCCCATTGGAACTTCTAGTTCTTTCATAATTTCACTTCCATACATTAGAACTTTGTGCACGGAAGGAGGCACTTGTACCAATTGTAGTCCTTTTTATAAAGTTTCACAGTTTTTTGGGTATAATTGCGAAAACTTTATTAATTCTCCGGAAGCCAAAACTTGTAAAATATTTCTGAAACTGTTTACAAGCTCCACATTTATCCTAAGAATCTGTGAAACTTTTTCAGCCTCACTAAAGAATCGCCGCGCAGTTTGGGGTACAGTAGCCTTGTTTCACAAAATCAGCGCCAATTTATGCCTCTTTTTTAAGGCGATTTTGAATTTGTTGCTTCCTCTTTTTTTTAAGCCCTCTTTTCATAATTAAAGACATAAGAATTGAAAATACATTTTTTGAAAATATATAACGATAATAATAATAACCGGACTTAAGCCCCCTATGCTGCACCATCCATATTAAAGCAAAGAGGGATGAAAAAAGAAAAACCAGTCTTAACCAACTCCTATCTAAATTCAAGCTACTTTCTTCACAATTTAAGCTTTTACAATTTATAAAATTGTTGTAAAGCATTGCAAAATGCGAAGACACATAAATATTTTTTCCTTCAAATATTGCAAGAAAAAAAAATTCATAAAAAAAAAGTTATGAAAATGACCAGCTAAAAAGTTTGGATTTTGGTTAACGATACGTTATTTCATATGAAAAAATGAAGAGAATCCGGAGATACATATATTTTTTACTGTTAAATATTGCAAAATTTCTGAATCATGACTATTTCAGACCTAATTTTCAAAAAACAGCATAATTCACACATAGAATATAAGAATTCAAAAAAACGATTCTTAAACAGTACAGTCTATGAAATTTTTGCCAGTATGCAATTTTGGTAAATTTTGATATAAGTAAATTAGTGAAAGCATTTAATGAAAATCGATATATTTTGTTCCTTCTAAAACTACATTGGGAAAAACCTGATATAAAAAAGTTATGAAAATGCACAGCTTAAAACTTTGGATTTTGGTTAACCTTACGTTCGCACATAAGTAACATCAAAAAAAATTTTAAGTCTGGGGATATATAATTTTTTTTTTCTGTTAAAGTTGTCAAATTTTCCACTTTTACCATTTTTTATTCTAACTTTTGAAAATTCCGTTAAATTCATATAAGACCGATAAAAGAAAACTAAGTCAATTTTTATAAAGTGAAAACAATGGCGCATATTCATAGTCATATTTAGCATAAGCTAAAGTTAGAACTTTATTTTAGCATTAACTAAGTCATTCATAGTCGATTTAGCATCGGCTTTTCTGCTTAGTTATAACTAAAAAAATAGTTTCAGCTGAAGTTGATATTAAGTCGATTTCAAAAAAGAAAATATGGAGAAAATTCATTCATTTCATATCAGAAAATTCAATTTTGATAATTTTGAGGATTATAAGTTGTTTTTATTTGGCGTGTTAAAAAAAATATACATGCATATATGATTTTAGAAAAAAAAAAAGCATTTTTACTGACGGTAATCGACCCCATGCACTGTTTGTTATTTTAATAAATTAAAAATTGAAAGGTCAAAATTTGACAAGCTTACCACAAAAGCTTTTGTGTGGGGAATTCAAAAGCTTTAACTGAAAGACTTTCGTGCTAGAATACCTAAAGTCTTACAAAATATTTTCGTATGACTTTTAGCTGTCTTTGCCAGAATAGCGCTGTAAATTGATATCAAAACGTAAAAAAAAATTTTAAAAGAAAATATGGAGCAAATTCAACGCGATTTTGATATTTTTGAAGATTTTGATATTTTGGACAGTATTGTCTTATCGAGGAAGACTAAGTCTTACAAAGAACGCATTGACCCATTTCAAATGGACGATGGCGATTTCTACGCTCGATACAGGTTCGATAAGGACACAGTCAAATTCATTATTGAAATTTTAGATATTAATGAAGCGCAAGACAATAGAGGACTGCCTGTTTCTAAGGGTTTGCAAGTGCTATGCACCCTACGTTTTTTGGGGCGTAATGTCCACCAAAGCGATATAGGTTAGTACAAATATTACATATTTTATTTTGCAATAAAAACTTTATTATTGCTATTTGTTAGCTGATCTTCATGGTTTGTTTTTGTCTCTCTCTATTCCATTTACGATTTCGTCACGCTGCCTTGTAAAATCCAGTTTTTTATTATTCTTTCTGTTAATTTATTAGTGTAAAATTAAAAGGTCAAAATTTATAATGGCAGGTCACTTTAGAAACCGGAAGGGTAAAAAAAAATTATATATATTCATATACATATATGTTTTAAAAAAAAAAAAAAAAACATGTTAACTGACGAGATTCGAGCCCACGTCCTGAGGGCTATGAGTTCACAGTCCTAACCATTGCGCCACGGTGCCTTGTGTGCTCAAAATTTTTATTACTCTCTTTGTTATTTAACTAACTTGAAATTAAAAAGTCAACATTTGACAAGTTTACCACGAAAGCTTTTGTGTGGTGAATTCATTAGCTTATGCTAGTTAGTCAATGTTAAAAAATCGACTATGAATAGAAAACAGTTTTTAGTCATGACTAAATTTATTTTGAGCTTAGTTTGAGTTTAGTTAATTTCAACTTTAAAATACGACTATGAATATGGGCCAATGTACTTTCCGCCAATATGCTACATTATTTCATTTAATTTCAAACCAGTTAGACTGTTAGAGCGCCCTATCTAACAGTTGTTCAACTTTGAGCCCACTGTATCGCAAAACCTAAAACACGGCCACATGTGCTACTGTCCCATTTTTATGTAACAGATATGTTCGTTAAAGCATGTTTTTCTGCTATATATATTTTACTACGACTACGTTGTTAGTCCTCTTATTATAGCGTTTATAAACATTGCTTGATGAGCGCTTCAATTTGATATACATTGCTGTACACTGAACAAAAATTGTACACATTTTCGGTGTAAAACTATATACAGCGCAGGTCATATATCCAACTGAATATATGTATTTAATATCCAGGCGCGGATCCAGGAAAAAATATTGGAGGGGGAAATTGGTTATGTTAAATTTATGTCCAAAAAAGTTTACTGTAGATATATACATGAAATAAATATTGTTTTACTATAATGTTCGTTCACGTTTACATTATAAGCCATATAGCTTCTTCTTCTTATAGTGGAATTATGGCTCTGTTCGCTTCAAACAGGGTTGCCAAGAGGCCAAGGCATTGATTGCATGTCAAAGCCTTGTAGGATTTCAAAATTTTCGGAAGAAATCGTTAATTGGATGATTTTTGTAAATTAAAAAAAGATGATCAGGTCTTCTATGTTAACTTTTAAACCCTGCATTACAGACGCCTTTTTCGTAACGCCATTACTGACGTGAATGTAATCCACCCATACTTTAAAATGAGTATATTTCTAAGACTTGTTTCTTAAATCAAAAAATTTTATTTTCACAAGTAAAATCACGTATTTTACTATGTAACTCAAAAGTTAATTTTTTTAATTTACAATTGGATAATTTCAGTTGAAAAAAAAAATTAAATTATATAATTGAAAGTTCACGTTTCGATTTTTCTTGAAAAATTTCACCGAAAGATACCCAGACACATTTTTTAAATTAGGAGATTTTCAACTTTAATTAATTAAATACTTCTAAGACTGGTCTTAAAATATGTGGAAATATATAAATTTAGAATAAATTTGGGGTACAGGTTCATTGCACTTGGATACTGTACAAATTTTGCCTGATTTTTTAACGTATGGGCACATTCCATCCTGCAGGGTTATTATTGCTAACAAAAAGAAAAAACAAATTTAACTTTCTACTATTTTATTTTGGGAAGCTCTCCTCATTTTTACAAGTGAATTTTCGTCTACTCAGTATCAAATGAGTATTTGTTAGTGAATAAATCCTTTGTTTGTGTAATGAATTTTGAAATTTTTATAGGTAAAGTTTATTCTCGACTTGCTCTGAAGGGCCACAAAAATAAGTGCTACCACAATAGATTTTTGGTAGAAAAATTATTTTAATTATTGAATTACGAGATATCTTTATACATAGCTTCAACGCAAGACTTACGCTATATTGAATTATTACCGTAGATCGAAAGAGGTTGTTTTGTCAAACGTCCACAGATATGTAACATATATGTACGAACGACAATCAGAATTTCAGCGCCGTTTCTCGCGTTCACTATGGCCACCCCTAATTCCGCTTCTCGCATGGAAAATCAACTTTGCACTCGGTTTTGCTTTTAGTGTGCAGTGTGGATGCATCTGAATATCGTGATAGTAACATATATTCCGATTAGCCCCAATTTTCTATATACACACATAGACCTGCACATGCAGGAAAAGTCATAACTAGTCATAAAGTCATAACTACTATGGAGCATTTTATTAACATCAACGCAAAAATATTTTTTCTTCTATAATTTGAACATTGTACTCGTATGTTAAAATGTATACACGAAAAAATTCTGAAAGGACCTTTTTTCAAATTGTAGGTATTTCCTTAATACATAATGGGTTTTCATAATGGTTTTTTACTTAGCACTAAACGTCACTTTTTCATAAAACCCATAAAATAATGAAGAAATTTAAAAAAAATGTACATATATAAGAAGCCATTATGCACTAACGAAATACCGACAATTTGAAAAAAAGTCCTTTCAAAATTTGTTTCGTATTTGTAATCTTAACATACAAAGTTTAAATGACGATAACTTCAAAAAATGTGGCTCTTCAGCAAAATAAAAAAATATGGGTCTCTTAAATTGAATATCATAACACTATTGGCACAATTAAAATTGTTGTAGAACTCTTCTCTATACTAAAAAAAAATTAAAACTCATTTGCTGACAATCAAAGTTTTTACAAGCACTTATTTTTGAATTTTACCATTTATGTGGAACATTGGGGCCAATCGAAAAAAAAATTAAAATTCATTTGCTGACAATCAAAGTTTTTACAAGCACTTATTTTTGAATTTTACCATTTATGTGGAAAATTGGGGCCAATCGAAAAAAATCATTAGGATATTCGAATTCTTCGGAAATTTTCACTACATTAAATATCATCGCCATTCGGTGTGATGTAAGTTTTTGCAAATTTGTAGAGTAATATGATTTGTTAATTTTTAAGTTTATATGTATAAGTTAACAAACTGAAAAACTACACATCTCCGGCGTTACTAGAAACTTCAAAAATTTTCAGTTTGTTTCTGAGATGCTGCGTGGTTTTTTAAAACTTTAAAGCTCTCTTGTGTATTTTTGAAGCCGTTGGAGGGGGAAATTTCCCCCATATCCCCTCCCGTGAATCCGCCCTTGTAATATCTATAAGTATATACATATGTATAATGTAGAACCAAACTTATTGTATTCAACCGAATCAACCACATATGTTTATATAGTTATGTTATTTATGATTTGTATAGAGAAGTAAACTGAGCCTTCTGCTTATCTACAGACTAGCATTCCAAAAATTGTAAACAATCATTCGAACAAAAATGCAACAAAGCCTTTTATTTTCTAAGCATTTTATACCATTCTATTTTATTATTATTTTTCGTAATATATGAAATCCATGAAATAAAGAATCTTTTTATTTAGTCCTAAAAAAGTGTTTTACTCGCATGTATTTTACAATGAAACTTCACTAATTACGCGCGCAGAATTGATTTCACAACATTACCCAAAATTGACTGCAAAATCATAATAGTAAAACAATACTATTTTGAAATTCATAATGCAAATTTTTTTTTTTAAATTAAAGCATTGTACATAATATTTATACAAGCTTGGAATTAAAAACATTTTTAAGAACACAGATATTGATGTGATGGAACATACTATTTAGAGCTGGGTACTAATTTCTTAGTTGGAAATATTATATTCGCTGTCATAGTGAACTTTTTTTGTTGTTTGTTCAAAATAGAGTTTAGTGTAATTAGATCCCTACGTCTAATGTACGTGAATATACGCTACTATGTCAATGTAAAGTTTAATACATTATAGCCCCGGTTTGCGTCGTTTCGATTTGCGTCGCTATATTCGATTGGATTTTTTCACTGAAAATCATATTGAAAAATTTTTCAATTTGCGTGTAAAAAGGGGAATTCCCATTTTATTCTGTAAGGTAAGCTATTCTAAGCATAGTTGCGTGTTAGGAAGTAAGAATTTAGTTCTCAATAAGAAGTGTTGTGGTGTAATCAATAAAATAACTTAAGAAAAGAAAAAAAATTAATAAAAACAAGAGAAAATTTATTAGTTTGTAACTATAATTGGATGTAGTAAAACGTTTCAAATCGGGAGAAAATGCAGTTGACACAGGAAGAGCCATTGGGTTAGCACCCACAACAGTAAAACAAGTTGCAAAACGGACGGTGTTAAAATAACTAAATTTGCTAAAATTGCCACACCATTCCAATGTAAACAAGTTAAGGTGTTATCTTCGGCCTGGCCGAAACTCATATACCCTACGCTGCACTGAAAGTCGCTTTTAAATAAATGTCAAAAGACGTTGAAGAGGTTGAATAAGTCGAAAAAAATTTGAAATGTAAAAAAGGTCGATAGAAGTTGAAAAATTTCTAAGGTCGAAAGAATATGGAAACCATTGAAGAAAGTTGAAATAAATTCAAATTGTCGAAAATATATGAAAAATGTTGAAAAATGCTTAAAAATGTCGAAATAATATGAAAACGTTGAAAAAAGTTGAAAGAGCTCAAAGTCACTGAAAAAGTCTTTAAAATAAAGAAAATATGTAATGAAGAAAAATGAAAAAGTTAAAAGGTTGATAAAGTCAAAAGAATATGAAAAATTGAAGAAAAACTAAGAAATTTAAATGTGTCACGCCCACTTATCCAATTCCGACTACTTTTGGGTTACTAAATCATATTCGTCGTTGACATCCGCATACCAAATCTTAGCCCAATAGGTTGTATAATTTGCTATATATGCCGTAATTAGTCTTAAAATTTAGGGCGTAACACACCTACTGGCGTAATGTGATCTGATTAATACTTAAGGTATTTTACTTGTATGGTGAGTGACACGCCCACTCGTGCTATTTCGCCCACTTTTGATTCAGGTATACCTTATAGCAAGTAAACCACTTAAATCAAATTTCATACCAATTGTTGCAATAGTTCAATCAATATAGCGATTGCAACTTTATGGTCATATAGGAGGTGCCACGCCCACTACTGCGATCTCATCAATTCTCATTTAATTTCAAAGCCCATAGCAGCCGATACCTCTAAGCCAAATCTTATGAAGATTACTCTCATAGCACACTATCTATAGCAGTAAACGTTTTTTGTTTGTATGGGAGGTACCACGCCCACATGCTTCATTGAACCAAATTTTTGCAAAAACATACCTTCTAGCAAGTGTACGTATATCTGCCTTATTAAATTTCATAACGATTACGTTGTTAGTTCTCTTAATATAACGTTTATAAATACTGTGGGCTGTGCCACGCCCTTAATCGAATTTTTTTCAGTAAAGTGGCTGAGCTTGTATTGATGACTGCTTCCAGCTGCATCATCTCCAAAATTTTTATTAAAATCGTTTAAGCCACTTTTGAGATATATAGAATCAAAATTTTTAGCTGTTGAAAAGTGCAACGCTCACTTTTACGATTCCGCCCACTTTTATCACAATTCAAGATATACTTGAAATGTACCCGTTTACCAAATTTCATAGCAATATCTTGCACGGCTTACGAGATATGGTGGTATAAAGGTTAAAGTTTAGGGCTGTGCCACGCCCCTGCAGGAAGCTTTGAAAACTTGAAAGCTAACCTATTCCTAATCTTGTTCACTTGTTCACATGTGCATCAACTCACCAATTTTCATCAAAATCGCTGCAACTTTTTTCAAAATTGACCTGGGTATGTATTCATAGAATCGGGGCTATAGTGTACTGCAAGTACATTAAAGTAATGTACTTTTCCATGGGGAAAATGTATAATTTGAATAACAATTTTTTTCAATGCCATGCAAAGTTCTTATGTACGAAATATTGTTCAGTGTAGTTATTTTAGATCGCGTCAACTAAGCCTTGCTTTCGAGGAATAAATAAAATTTGTTTTTTTCTTAAATCTGCAAAAACGAAAAAAATACCAGTCACAAATTTTTCAAAATAAAAATGGGAAATCAGTTCTTTCTAATTGTTCTATTGATTTCTATAAAAACGTTGATTATATTGGACGATTCATTTAGACTCTAAATTTTAGAGGTACATTTTCTAAAATACAAAAATAAAATAAATAAGTTAAATGTTATCGGTTAATTTTTATTTTTACGTAAAAGCCTTACTCTCTACATTTACTTTTTTAAGATAATTTATTTCAAATGTGTGGCTAACATGGTCCGCTATGAAGTTCCAATTTCCGATGTCACATGCGAACATTTCGAGTGGTATTTATGTAGTCCAAAAGGAAAAAAGTCAATAGGTGTGATATCAGATGATCAAGGCGGCCACTTCATAGCTGCAAAATATCATGTGGATTTCGAGTGAATTTAAATTTGAAATTTTAGTGGACTTAGAAAATTTCTACAATTTGCAAGCGATACTCTGATACTTTTCACGATTATTTGCCAGAATATACAGAACAAAAATATCTTTATGGTTTGACACGACTCACGAGTGATCTTTCATAAAATCCATACTGTAAAGGTATTTCTAAATGAATCCCCGTTATTTATGGAGTTGAAGTTTACAAATTCAAAATATATTAAAAAAATTTGTTCTTTATATTTATCATAAATTAAGGAGTATCGTATGATGGCGAAATAATATACAGTACGACATCAATTTTGCGAACTTTACCCTTTAAAAGTTATCAAAATTGGAGACTTTGAGACGCAGCTCCTTGTTTATTTGACTTTCAAGTTAATTTAAAAAATAAATTAAAAAAAGTCCCTTTCACATGTGCGTCGACTACAAGCCACATATTCCACATCCTCCATATTCTGTAATATTAGCCCCAAACGAAATTTGATCTTAAGAAAATGGCTCGACAGAAAGAAATTTGGCTCACCTCGTATTATTTAGAGAGAAATTAATAAGTACCTAAAAAATGAGGTTTTTTGTCTACTTTTGAGGCCACGAATAGGAGAAATTTTTTAAGCTTATTTTTAATAAAATTATCAGTTAGATCCGTTATTCCCTTTAAAATGAGCTTTCAAGTGGTCATCTGTGATGTTTCCTTGCAAAGTTATAGCCATTTTAATGAGACATGAATTTGATCCACTGCGACACAACAATATTAAAAAACTGGTTTCAAATTTATGTTACCAAAAAGGCCGTAACTTTGCAAGGAAACATCATAGATGACCATTTAAAAACTTATTTTAAAGGGAAAGAGCGATTATAACTGATGGTGTAATTAAAATTAAGCTGAAGAAATTTTTTGAATCCTATACATGTCCTCGAAAGTAGACAAATAACCTAATTTTTTAGGTACTTAACCTCAAATATTTCAGAGTTCTGATGCGATGGGTCGATTTTGAGGCCAAATTCGGATACAGCGCAAAAAATTACTTCGGAAAACGATCTTTAAAAAATGTATTACCCGAATTTACCTCATTTGAGCTTGGATTTTGGCCCGTTTTCGAGGATTTTTTATTTTTCTATTAATCTAATCTTCTGAAAAAAATACTGGAACAACGAGACTAATCAAAATCGCTTCGTCTGTTTTCGGACTACAATTCTGAAGAATGTTAGACTAAGAAAAAATTTTATTCCTAGAGCTTACCTCACTTCAACCCGAATTTGCGCTGTTTTCAGGGAGCTTATCGATGCTACCAAGATACCAAGCAACTGTATAGCAAAACAACTATCACCATCGTGTTCAGCAGAGCCGAAAATATAAGAATCAATGCCAACAGCCCGTATCTCAAGCAGAATTGTCTTTTGGAAAGATCACTCGCAAATAAAAAGAATGAATTTAATTCCTAAATCAGACACTTGCGACGTCTTTATATCAATATTTTGTTAATGAAATTTTTTCAGGGCTTCATTTTTTTACATAACACTAACTACTTTTCATAAAAGCAACGTATAAATCGGAAACTCGTTTTTTTTTTTGGTCACCCTAATGTAGATAAGTCAAAAAACATTTTAAAATGAATTTTAATAGCTTTTTTTAGCATTAAAAATTAATATTTTTTAAAAAAACAAAAATTTTTCTTAAACTACATGAGATACTTTATTAAATAAGATAACGGGAACAAATTTATCTTCCTCAAATTTTTAACGGGGGACCGTTTGAAAAAAAAACGGAAAAAACATCATTTAAGACCACGAACGCACACATATAGATCCAAATAGTGTATGAAAGATGTATAAGCCATTTAATTTTACATCGAAATGTCCTGGGTCGTTATCACCAAAAATCTTTTGTTTTTCAGTTGTAGATCGATAAATAAAAAAACTCATTTTAAGCTCATTTTTCAGCTTTTGGGTCAAAAGCGACTGGTCTGTTTCCAATAGAAAAACTAAATTTTTTTGCAGATCTTCTTTTTAAGCCTCATTCTATTAGAAAAGGCGTGTGGAGCGAATTATATAACACTTTTTCACATTTCATACATTTCATGGGTGCTGTAATGAGTTGAATAAATTAGTATGAATTCTTATACGAATATCAGCTTAAGGGTCGTTTTATATGAATATAGGTATAAATTTAAAACCAGCTGTACGGCCAGTTGCTTATGCTCAATTTTGTCTAATGTAACATCAACATTCTGTAGCCGAGCTAGCTAAGGAACGGGGGTCGCATTCAATCTAGTCTAGAAATGAAGCAGGTTCAAATCTCTGTCCATTCAAGTTGTGTTATTCAAATCATTTTATGAATAAAAATTGTAAATAAAATTAAATTGAAAAGAAGTATCTGTTCCAGGACTCGAACCCGTGAGTTCTGCGTCCCAGTCAAACGTTCTAACAACCGACATAAATATACATTTTTTTTACTATCTTTAAAATTAAATATAAACTTTTATTATAAAATAGAATTTATACGTCAACCTATTCTATATTTTTCAATATAGAAACAAACATGATATTCATATAAAATTTTATAACTTCGGAACTTATTTAGTCCATACGGTTTTTTTATGGATTGATATGAATAACTAAATGTTATTAATTTTATACTGATATAAAGGATATAAAAGAGCACATGTTGAAAAATAAAACAAACTTTGTGGAAAGAATATTTTTATCTTGTCTCTACAAGATACAGATACTTATGTATGTACTGTGCAATCCTTGTAAGTGGGATCGAACTCAGCAATATTGTATGTATATGATATCATTCATTCAGAAAACCAAACATGACATGAAAAAAGTTGTTTTCTTCAAAAACAGCCTGTTGCACAATTTTGTATCTCAGCATATTTTACAGAAAACAATTCTGCAAAAAATATTGGGTGATATAATAAGAAAAAAATTAATTAGTCCAAAATCATCTTCATTCTGCTGGAACATATAGCACATACATAGCTCTACCACCATGCATGGTAATTAGCAACTGACTTCAATTCTCGCTAACATTTCCTCAGTTTATGGACTATAGCGATAATTTCTGTGAGTGTTTACGACGCCGAGATTCAAGCTACTCTAAGTAAGTATTACACTCTAATGTTTATCGCATTATCGACAATATTTAAAAAGGATTGCTACTGAATGAATTAAAAATAAATTGACAAGATTCATGTAAATAGTTTATTGGCCCTATCAGTCAACAACATTTGCGTTATTTATTTTTAATTTCAATAAAATTTACTATGTGCTTCTAATAAAACAAAAAACTGACCTATATAATGATACCAAACACTCTTTTGCGGTGGCATCGCATCTACCAAAACCAACCGACCACCTTAACTGCACGCCACGAGTAAATTGTGGTCATCATCATCAACCACAAACTGCGGAAAAATCCAATTTGCTTAAATTAGCATTTTCAATGCGGAAATCCGGTGCACTTCTTAAATGGAAGATTCGTTCACTTGCCTGCTCGGTCGTTCGAATGCAGCCACAAACTTCAGCCATTTTCTGCATCAATACCCACACTCACATCATCAAGGATAATCAGGTCGCGAAAAAAATATCGTCGCTTATTTTAGTTAAAATTAATTAATTTGACTTTTTTCCAGCTGTGTTTCTATGGTAGTTTACTTCTTCTTTGGCAAATTTTCACAGACTCTAGTGTAGGATTTGCTTATATTTTAAATTAGCTAACGTAATTATTGGCCAAAAAGAGAAATGAATAAAAAAAGTACGAAGCAGCGAAGAGTGGATGACGGTGGTTAAAGCTACATAACTCTTAAGCTTACATGGAAAAAAACTTTTCGCCCAAGACAGAAATAAATTCTAACAGCTATACGAAAATTTAGATGTACTCGATATGATAAAGGAAAATTGAAACGATCGTGCATAACTGAGCACAATGTGTCAATATAAAGTTTAACTAAACGAAAACTTTCACGAACAAAATATGGGAGCCGATGACAAAAAAATCTCGTTCTTTTTACAAAAATTGGAATAACTCTTTGCGTGAAAAGAACAGTTTTTGTATAATTCAAGGTCAAATTCCTTTAATTTTTGGGGACAGTTCTGTTTTCAACAGTCTGTTGTCGAACTTTTTTCAGAAATACTATCTCATATTGAGATTTTTTTAAATTTATGTGTAAACATTTTATTTTTTTACGAACGATATATTTGATGCATGATACATTTTAGAAAATGAAAGCAGAAACTTTATAGCCATCAAGCCATCTTGCTTACATACGGATGAAAACATTGTTATGTAGTCTGGGCCGCGGCAATAAGGCGGTCATCGAAAGGGCAGGAAACACGAAATGCGGCTCTGGATGTATTGAAGTTGTAAGTTTAATTTTGCAGCAAATCATCTTAAAACTAAAATCAATAAGTCAATATTTGACCATAATATTCAATAACCCTCTGAGCTTCTGTGATGTTTTGTTTGATAACTTAACATTTGTAAAACTACAATTACAATCGGTATGATTTGATTTAATTTTTTGTGCAATTTCCTCATGAATCAATCAATTCTATGGCATAAACCCCAAATTTTAAGTTTTAAAAAAATTATTTGCTATCTTATATAAAATTAGACATTCCAAAGCGACAAATTTTTTTTTCCGATCTCAGCGAAGAATTTTACATAAGAATAAGTGGGTTTGGTTTACCGATCAAAGCTTAATTTTTTGTTGGCCTGTGTAATCTACCAACTGATTATACAATTTTTAATGTGGTGCACAAATTCCAAGAAACTGTGATGTGAAATCATAAGTGCCTGTTCATTCGAAAACATTACATTGTGGCTAAGAGCCCAATCATACCAACTCGTCATTTCAAAAACTGCACTACATTGAATTTTGCATGCTTACAAAACTCAGTCAGCGCAGGAATTGAAGCCTCCAGACCATTTCAAACACCATACGTTTGCCGAAAAAACACAACTTGAGGACGATTTTTCAAAGAAAATCATTTTGAGTGTCGAGGTCTATTTTCATCTTGTCGGGTTTGGGCCACTGAAAACCCAAGATAGATTGTTAAGAAAATGATACATCCTTAAAGAGCCATTGTGGGATTCGGACGATATGTGGTTTCATCAAGACGGTGCTTTATGGCACACACCCAACACAACAACTTAATTATACGAGAGGTTCCCGGGACGCTTTATGTCGTTAAACAGTGATGTTTTTTCGTCACCAAGATCCTGACACCATTTTACATATTCGTATATAATAATTACCTTTAATTCGATTACCAGCTTATAAAAATCGCTAATTATTACTCTATTTATTTGATGTAAACTGGCACCACATACAACAACAATTTTGCAAAAGAAAATGTCACTAAAAAAGCTAGTTTACAACTTTTTTCAAAATTTCACGGGTAATGGAATTCGGCCAAGTAATGAATTTTTCAAGCGTTTGCCGCAATCGTAACTAAAAGGCGCTTTTTGGCTCAGCACTTGGTTCTGTTTTGTGACATGCAGACACAAATCAAATGTTGAATTGATGCGAAAGAGCTTGTTATTGGAAAAACCATAATATAGTGCTGTTTTCTGACTAATCGGTTTTCTGCTATTTTCTTATGAAAAGAACATTTATTTACTGTGCAGTTCAAGTGAGGTGGCTTATGTTTAACAGTGGCCAGCCGACCAGAAGTAGCAGAGCATTACTTTTTTTTCTAAAACAGAAAAGAGAATAAAACCTTGAATTGAATTTAATTTCAGCTTAGAGCCAGCAGCAGAAAATAGCCTGCTTAGCTACTACTGCCATAGCCATAAGAGCCAAAGCAGGTCAGCTGGGTCGAACGTGTTTGGTTGGGATCACAACGACGCCATGTTGTTTTATATTTCGTTTTCCTCCTCTCTCCTTTCATCTTTCTTCCTTTTATACTCACATATTCTAAAACAGTCGGAAAAAAATTAATTAGCAAAAATCAGAATCAGAAATTGCTGCAAGGATTTTATTTGCTTTTGTGTAAAGTGAATGTGAAAGTTTTCATATTTGCATAATACAGTGGAGTTGGACAAAAAATTAAGTGTTTTCTATTTTAACGAAAAGTGATATTCATGTGAAGGGGCCCAAGGTACTTGAATGGTGCAGTGCGGTTTTTTCCTGTAAACTAAGTATCATTCCGTTAAAAATTAAAGCCACATTAGATGAAATGATAATAGTAACAACAAGGAAATTGCAATAACATCAATGAAATCCCAAAATTAACGACCTTGTGTGTCCTGTGAGAACAGCTGTCAACTTTGAGCCAAAAGAAATATTTATTGTAATAGAATGCTTTCGCGTTTCACACTTTATGGTAGAATTGTACAGTGGTCTCAAAATATATATTATGGAATTATTCAGTAGCGGCATATCACATTATATTAAATTTTGCTCTAAACGGACATTTATATTAAAAGTTTCTGGACTTACATAAAGCTTTTCTAATGCATGGTTTTTTTCTCAAACTGGTTTTCTTAAAATATTCTAGCGCAACCAATTTTTGTCAAACGCAAATGGTGCAGATTTTTTTTTTAAAAATTTTAGCAACGAATTTTAATATTCATAACGTAAAATAGGCTCTAGTAACAACGTTTGCCAAAGGTTATAGGAGACTAATATGTGAGCATATCATCCAACATATAATGAGAATATCCGCATTAATATTGGACTTACCGTGGGTTATAGTATTTTAATATATCTTTCACATGATATACTGCCTTCACGGCGTCTATCAAAAGAATGCGATTCGAGATAATTGATGTTTTGCTTATATCAATTCGTTGAAATACCTGTAAAATTGATATGGAGTAAATTCTCCTATGAAGTTTTTCATATGTTTGAGCTAAGATACCAGCATTTAGAGTAGTTCATTAGACGCGTAATTTTTAAGCTTTCCGATGCCAAAAAAATCACATACATGAATTTTTTGAGATACGCCCTTTTCGCTTCTGAGGGCAGTATAGGTTTTAAAATTGCTTGATATATATAATCAATTCTAAAAACACGCATTTTTTATGCTTTGGGGTTAAATCTTTGACAGTGCTAGAGCTATTCTGCTATTGATTCCAGATAACGCGTGATTTGATAAAGATTTTTCATCAAAAAAATTGGAAATATTTTCTATCATCATACCATAGTGCCCACGACGTTGTCGCTTTGGCTATAAAATATGCTTCTAAGTTAAAATCGTAAGACCATATATATAAAAAGTATTTCTTACTGCCAAGCCAAACTCATGGAAGCCATAATATATAAGATGTATGAGCGTGATAGCACACATTCCCTAAATGAATGATACATAAACAAGATTTTATTGACTGTGGTGTGTAAGAGTCGATAATTTCGCGGATGCTTAATGTCAGCGCATTATGGAACATGCTTAGATGTAACAAATATGCCAAGGTAAACGTACGTTCAGCTTCAAAATTATAAGGTTTGAAAATTGTTTTTAACAGAGTCATCAAATTTAATTCATATTTTATTTAACTACTGTCCACGGCTTAAAATAAAATAGTATTCAATTACGATATTGATGGCAGAGACTTTGCGTTTGAGGCATTGATAAATATCGATTCTCACTCGCTAATTTTTGCTTGTAATTTGGCGGAGGAAAAGTGAATACATTATTTTCGCTGAACTGCACTAATACAAATGCAAAATCTCATAATATTACATCTTTGCTGATAGCGTTAGGATTGAACCAATTGTAATGAAATTTCGTAAGGCGACCAATGTTGTGATAACAATTCACTGGACTAAAAGCTGCATTTTATATGTAAATGGAAATTCTTTCAGCTATGAGTTTAATATTTATTTTAGATGTGTAAGCCATGTTTACCAGCGTATGCGAAAGAAAATTTTTAGTAGAGTGAACTAGCTAATACCACAGTATCACTAACCCTTCATTCCACATGATTACGTTTCGTGATTTACATGGTTTAACTTTTACATAAGTATTTTTTCAATATATAACGACTTTCTTGACACATTTGGATTTTTTGACAATTATCAAAAATATTTTTAATTATTCGAGATTCAATCATGCACTTGTATGTACTAAGGCGCACTTGGCAGTGGCCTAGGTCATCACCACAGAGCGAGTACCACAAAAAGAGATTACTTTTTTCTCAGTTAGAATTATTTCGGCTGTTAGATTTTGATTTAAAATTATTTATTTGCAGAGAGTCTATTGCATTTATGACCGCTTCGTTATGGTTTTAGCACTTATGGGGATAACAATCTATATATGAATACGTCAACATCAAAAATTGTATTGTCATACGTTTTTTTAGTATTTCTTATAAAGGGAGGGGAATGAGACTTTTATCATTCAAAAGGTCCTTTACTTACTTACTTGAGTGGCCATAACAACCCGTTACCGGGATACGGCCGACCTCAAAAGGTCTCTCCAGGCGCCTCTGCTTCGCGCGAGTTAAGTACTTTACGGAGTACTTCACAAAAAAAATAGATGTTAGCTCCAACGGGAGCGATAGTAAAACGCTATGTTTGGATTTACGATTAATTCTGTTTTTAATATTTGTCTAAAGACTTATTTATAGTTTACAAAAATCAATAAAGGTGTTTAATTAACAAAATGTAAATATCAATAATAAGCAGTTTACAAAAATCCATAAAGGTGTTTAATTAACAAAATGTAAATATCAATATTAAGCAATATTTAATAGTGTTAAATTAATAAAATGTAATTTGTTAATTTAGCAATTTTAAATAAATTAAATTTATTTAATATAAAATTTTTATTAATCAATAAGATAATTGTGTCATGTCATTGACTCTTGCATCCGGTAGAGTCTTTCTGGTTTGGTTGGTGCTGCTTGTGTTGTAACCGTAGGGGACGTAACTCGCGCGCCTTTTCCAATCACTCACACCAAGCGTGGATAGGGTTTCCTCGACGTGGTCTTTCCATCGGAGGCATGGTCTTCCTCTTCGTCGTCTTTCAGCGGCTTCCGCATCAAACACCTTTTTCGCCGGAGCTTCTTCGTCCATACGCATAACATGTCCCAGCCAGCGCAGACATTGGATAGTGATATGCTTGACTATGTCAATGTCAGCGTAGAGCTCGTACATTTCGTGGTTCATTCGAATATGGTAGTCATCGCCGACGTGAACAGGACCGAAGATTTTGCGAAGAATTTTTCTCTCAAACACCCCAAGCGTGGCTGCATCAGTCTGCGACACAATCCATGCTTCTGCGCTGTAAAAAGGCATGGGTAAGATGAGCGTCTTGTAGAGTGTCAGTTTTGTCGGGCGAGAGAGGTCTCTACTACTCAATTGCTTACTGAAACCATAGTAACAACTATTAGCAAGAGTCAGTCTTCGCTTTATCTCCAGGCTGACATCGTTTTGAGTGTTCACGGCGGTGCCAAGATAAGTGAATTCATTGACAACTTCGAAAGTATAGATGTTCGCAGTAACATAGGATCCAATACGCCGCGTCTCCCTGTTTGTGGTCAGCATATACTTTGTTTTGCCCTCGTTCACCGTCAAACCCACCTTCGCTGACTCTTTTTCGATAGCAGAGAACGCAGCAGTAACATCTCGCTTATAACGTCCAATGATATCAATGTCATTGGCATATGCAAGGAGCTGGACATTTTTGTAGAAAATAGTGCCATTACGATGTACACTGCCTCTTCGAATCCCTTCCATCACAAAGTTGAAGAGGTTGCAGGATAGTGGATCACCCTGTCTGAAACCTCGTTCGGTATCAAATGGTTCGGAGAGGTCCATTCCTACCCTGACGGAGCTGGCTGTGTTGCTCAACGTCATTCTGCAAAGCCGCACTAGCTTCGCAGGTATACCGAACTCAGACATGGATGCATACAGGCAATCCCGTATCGGGCTATCGAAAGCAGCTTTAAAATCGATAAAGAGATTATGGGTATTGATCTGTTTTTCGTGGGTTTTTTCCAGGATTTGACGTAGTGTGAAGATCTGGTCTATGGTGGACTTACCAGGTCTAAAGCCGCACTGATAAGGCTCAATCAGTGTGTTGGCAACCGGCTTAAGTCTTTCACACAGTACAGTCGACAGGACCTTGTAAGAGATGGCAAGAAGACCGATTCCCCGGTAGTTAGCGCAGATTGTCGGGCCATGCTTTCTACTAGCCATATTTTGCAGATGAGTTGATGCATACACCCTATCAGCTCATCTCCGCTGGCCTTGAACAATTCAGCAGGCAGGCCATCGGCACCATCCGCTTTGTTGTTCTTAAGTCGTTCGATCACGACTCGTACCGCGTCATGGCTAGGTGTTGGTACGTCCACACCATCGTCGTTGATTGGTGGCATCAGGTTAATTTCTCCAAAGGCGGGATTGGTGGAGCCATCGCCAGCAAGCTGCTGGGAAAAGTGTTCCCTCCATAATCTCTGTGTACCCTGCGCATTTGTTACCAGATTTCCATGTTCATCTTTACAGGTAGATGCTCCGGGCTTGAAACATTGGATCAGATGCTTGACTTGTTGGTAAAATTTTCGAGCATCATTCCTGGCCCGTAACACTTCGAGTTTCTCACGCTCGTGCCTTTCCTGCTCTCGTTTCTTGCATCTGAAAAGGCACCTCTCTTCCTTTCTCTTTTCCCGGTAGTTTTCGTGCACGGCTCGCGTTGCGGCTGACTGCAGAGTTCTTTTGTAGACGGCGTTTTTCACTGCAGTAGCTCCGCGACACTCCTGGTCATACCATTGATTTCGCGGAAGTGAGCGTCCTCAGCGGCAGAGCGCATGGAGCGGGATATATGCGCCCAAAGTCCACCGGCATCATCGGGTAGAGAGTCAGGTTGAAGGAGCAGTTCTGTGAGACGAGTGGAATAGGCTTCGGCCGACCGATGTGATTGCAGCTTGCAGCATGATCGATTTGGTTGCGTGTTTTCTGATCAGGAAACAGCCAGGTGGCCTTGTGGATATCGAGGTGTTGAAATCTGGTGCTACTTACTACCATGTTTCGCGCCACGGCTAAGTCGATCAGCCGTAGACCGTTGTTTGAGGTGGTTTCGTGAAGGCTGAACTGACCGACAGTGGGGCCAAATATACCTTCTCTTCCGACCTTTCCGTTGAAATCTCCGAGTACAATTTTAACGTCGTGGGCCAGACAGCGGTCGTATACTTCCTCGAGTCTCGCATAGAAGGCATCTTGACAGCATCGTCCTTTTCCTCCGTCGAGGCGTGCGCGCAAATCAAGCTGATGTTAAAAAATCGAGCCTTGACGCGGATTGAGGCCAACCTTTCGCTCACTGGTGTGTTCCTGGAGATATGGTGGCAAAGTCTCTTGCTTACTACGAATCCGCATCCCAATTCGCACCTCTCCGCATGGCAGCTGTAGTAGATATCGCAATTTGCTTGGTTAGAGCAACCTTGTCCTATCCATCTTATTTCCTGGATGGCGGTGATGTCAGCCTTAATTTTACCGAGGGCATCCGCCAATTCAATAGATGCACCTTCCCTATTGAGGGTCCGAATATTCCAGGTGCATATCCTTAAATCATAGTCCTTTTTTCGTTTGCAGTGGTCGTCAACGTTAAGGGGTTTTTCCGAGGCTTTTTTAGTTTTCATTGGAGTCTTTTTTTTACACACATTCTCTCACTATCTCAGCGAATGCGAAGATGGCTATCTAGATGGAGCCGCGGGGAGGCTGTGTGTCAACTTGCTAATGGTTGGCTCAGAGATTGCTCTGGAAATCCCCAGGTGGAAAGTAGTCAGAAACTTTACTCTGATCAACCAAAAGCCAATCCATCCAAAGGTCCTTAGATGTGTTAAAAAAGATGTTGCCTTTAAAGCAGATAAGACCAAGTGAACATGATTTCCACATACAAATCACTTTAACCAATTGAATGACAGCATGTTGATCGCGTTCATGGCTGTATGAGCTATATTAAACTTTTCTTCTTCTTCGTTGCTAAAAGCTTAAAAAAATTAAGATTTGTCCGGTATTTAAATGTTTTCAGAAAATGTTGCTCAACTGTCCCATAAAGGGTTAAGGAGTAAGGCTGAAGGTATAGTGAAAATGGAAAGAGTTTTTATCTTTTGATGAGGAACAACTTTGCCTCAGACACCAAACCTTTTAGACCTGAAATAAGTAAAGTCGACCTAGCAACCTTGCTACCTCTAAATGCTGAGGTGTGCGCCAAAGTTTAATGGCATGTTCAAGCTCAGCGACCCCAAATTACCCATAATTGATATCAGTCGATGTTTATCCAGAACTTAGATATTTTTTTTTCACACAGTGTAATTAAATCTAATACAACAAAAAATTAATTTCATACTTTTCAATTAAATCCACAAAAACTGTGGCAACCCACGCACTCTTGGATTCGTACTTGGTAATAATTGTAACAAAGACGGTTATTTAGTTAAATAACATATATGTAAAACCGCGGCGAATATTTAAAAAAAAAGAGTTAAACAAATACATATGTAGTATAGTTTTTGTTTATTTTCCTCGTTCAACAGCATTAGAGAATTAGATATTAAAGAACGACATTCTGGGCTTGGAACGTATTGGATCGTTAAGATTCGTGTATCAAAAAAGTCAAACCTTCGTTCAAACGATAAGAACTAGCGATGCCAATCCCGGGATCCCGAGATCTCGGCCTTTTTTGAGTCCCGAAAATCCCGGGATTGGTGCCATTGAATCCCGGGATTAATTAAATAAGTACAATTCATTATTGGATCATGAATTCAAAGTTTTAAAAGATGTAGTAAATGCACTTCAACCCATTAAAGTAATTATTGAAGCCATATGTGCTCGTGATATGGATCTATATAGGACATAGCATTAAATTTCATGCTAGATGAAATCAATCAAGATAAATCTCCTTTTTGCAATCTTTTATTTAATCAAATTATAGAGAGAATCAAGCAAAGAAGAACTGTTTTATTTGACATTTCATTTATATTTAATGAATCCTGACAATATTTATAAGCTTAAGTTTGACTTTTCTAAAGCCCCATCACTAACAATTATAAAGAAACAGTTATATTTTGTTCAAATTAAAAAACGAGACTAACTCCAAAATCGATGATATCGATAACACTGAAATAAGAAATTTAAATCCACCCGCAAGTTAAAAAGAAAAATTACGTTTTGTTTTAAATAACACCACCCGAAATTCCATTGATAGGACAAGTTATTCCTTAGTCGATATTCTTAATAAAGCAATAGATATATTTTGAAATGGTGGGGACAGGGGTTTCTATTTACAAAAAGTTTTAACTTCCTGGCAACAATTGAGCCGACAAGTGTTAAAGCAGGAAAGTGCTTCTCATCCTCCAGGCTTAGAGGATGATACACTGAATGCTTTAATATTTTTAGGGTCATATTTTAAAAAAGAATGGTTTTATCTCCAATTTAGTTTTATAAAAATATTTCCTCATAATGAAAAGACTTCATTACTCTAACGTATAATAATATATGTATTTATAAAAATGTGTGATACCTAACAAAAAATTATATTTTGTAAGTTAATTTCTTATTTTTTTAACTGTTATGAAGAAGTTTTTAGTATTTATACTTATTTTTTAAATAAATAGTATTGCCACGTTATAAATAGTCAAATTATTTTAGCTTTTTCTGACGTATAGGTAAATTTATAAATATAGAAATTTCAAATATAGAAAATCCCGGGATCAAAAAAATCCCGAAAATTGGCATCCCTAATAAGTACGGTACGTTTTGTACGCGATATTTAATAAATAAAGTTTCTTCTGCATTTCAACAAAAAAATAATCCTTTGAAAATTATCTACTTCGAACGAACAAACTCATATCGCCCAAATTCAACTTAGAAACAACGTTCAAAATTTGTTAAAATGCCTAAATCTTCGTTAATTTGTGACACAAAGCCCAAATGAAAAACAAAAAAAAAATAATCGAAAAATAACATGACCCCCAAATTTCTTGTGAAAAATTTGTTCCTTCAAATTCAGGATTTATTACTTACAATTTATGTCACTTGGTTTGCATCTAGTATATTCTACACCAGTATCGCAAAATCGCTTTTTTCACTAACTTATATATTAGCCGTGTTTTATTCGCTTTGGTTAAACCAAAATCTCATGCAAATGTGTGAACCAGCTCAATATCTAGTTCAAATGATTGAACTTTTTTTGTCTTTGCTTAAGTTTGAAGCATCATAGACATAAGCCTAAAATAATCAAAATTATGTGGCAACTTTGCTGGAATTTTGAAGAAGCGTTCTTAGGTCACGCGAGGCCTTGTGCACCTAGTCAGTGCTAGGCCCAAATATTAAAATAGAAACACATAATAAAAATAAAAACAGTGATGAAACAACAGTAAACGAAAAGAAAACTTTGGTATTAGCGTTTGCGACACTATAAAAATATGTAGTTTGAAATCATTTAATAGCAAGAATTTGAAAAAAAAAAAATTATGTACTGATACGTCAGACCCCTTACCGTGCTAGGCCCCGTACAATCACACGACCACAAAGCTATCTCTGATTTTAAAATGGAATTTATATCAAACACTGTCATGCCACCAATTGGTCAAATGCAGAATTATAAAAGGTTAAACTTATGCGTTTTATTCACTTTTAGGTTTAAACAAAGTGAATAAAACACGGCTATTATAGGCTGAACTGCGGCAGAAGGCTGCCACAAAGCCGATGTTGGACAAACTGCAGAATGTAAATTCTGAGCCACGACCGAAGGCTGCCCATTTGCTCTAACTTTTATGTAGAATTATTGCGGCTAGCGAAGCCAGTGTTAAATATATAATATCTTTAATGAACGGTCCACGATCTTTGGCCCCATGCTTATGTTTCCATCCTCCAGTATGTCAAAAACCAGCTTCGCAGCGGCCTTTGGTCATCGCATCCTGTAATATATCCAAGACAGGCATCAGCTAGCCTCAGTAACAATTACAAAAAAAAAAATATGTATTTTTACAATATGCCCATTTTTTTGGGTGTTTAGAAATTGTTTTTCAAAGTTTTGGTTAATGTGACTATAGTTGGACATACTGACATTGCTTCATTTGGGTATTGTGGCAAATCCATGGTAGCATAATATCCTAAAATGTCATAAATAATTCCGCAACAACAATTTATATCGATAATTATTAGGCGTTATGTTTTAACCGAATATGGGTGCTACGAGCATGGGTGTTTTGATGCACCGCCGCACAGTGGCGCCTTTTGCGATTTCGCGTTGCTAAAATCATAACTTTTGAACGGGTAAAGATATTTGAGTAAAGTTTTTTGATTTTGGTTGGTAATTTCTGTAGATATGACATATATAAGATTCAGGTTTGAGGCTTAGCTATAAATACCTTTAAAAAGAGGTGAAAGTCCAAATTTCGAAATTTTTGGTTTTTAGTAGTATGAATTCATAAAAAAAAATTTTTTTTTGTATAAATTTTAGTGCGCTTTATTCAATTAATGAACTTTAAATAATTCAAAAATTTTTTAAATACTTTTTTAAAAAAAAAAAATTTTTAATTTTTACTAATTCATTCATATGCATTTATTTTTTTTATCTCTTAACATAATTTATAAACAGTCTTCCTCAAAGGCTAGAAAAGTTTTTAAAAAAGGGTTACAGTAATAAATTAGGTAATTTCTTTAAAAAATCAACAACAATCTACAATTCTATAAAAATATCATCATTATTTTGGATGTCTAAGAAACTTAAAACAGTACTACAGAATTTATCAGTCAGTTCTTTTCGTGACCTAAAGTGCCTAAGTGATGAAATCAAAGGATCTGAAGATCCAGAAAGTATATTGAACAAGTCCTCATTCTGTCGAATACGTGAAATTTTACATGTATTGCTATATCTGTACTTCTTATAATCTTTGTTTTTAGACTCTTGGGCTTCTTCTGATAATTCTCCTATGGGTAAGGCTTGATAATTGATAATTTGTCCACTATGAGCTAAGGTATTATGGACAGAGGGGGTCAGTAATTTTTGGCTGTATTTATGTTCTAATATGTCTGCAGTTTTCTTGGTATACTTTTCAAATTTTTCTACTTTAACGGGTTCTCTATATGATAGTACGTTTAAAATAACTTGTAATCTTTTTATCACGTCCTCATCGATTCCCGTTATTTCTGGTTTCTCAAAAAATCGCCTTGATGTGTTTCCGTTATATCTACTATAATACCCAATTTTTCTCGAAATTGATCTTGTATTATTTTTTTTTCTTAACTTTTGGACTGAGTTATTGAGCCTTAAAATTTGACTTTTATACAAATACAGGTACAAAATATTGTGCTACAAACCTCAAACATAATACTTGTTCAGCGAAAAAATTTAACTACCTAATAAGCTAAATTCCTTGTATGATATCTACCGTAATAAAACAGGTGTCTATAAAGTTGGCCTGCACTAGAGTTCAATGTTATCATAAGTGCATCGACCTGTATTCTATACAAAAAATACAGCTTTATTCTATTTGACATTACTAGATATTTTAAATTGCACTAAAAACTTAGATATAAATATCTAATGCAAGTATTACTATTTCGCTATACAAAAGCGAATTTTCTTAAAAAGAGTGAAATGATTTGGAAAAAGTGACAAATCAAGCGTTTTGGAGGTGGGGTAAAGCCCATATTATATGGACAGAAGTTTTCTAGGTACTCTTTACATATGCATCTATTTGCGTCAAATAGTTTTGGAAATAGGAAGAATAAATTAAGAAAGGGGCGTGGTAACGTCCATATTTACAATTTTTAATTTATTTTGAGTGATGTCTATATTCGCTAAAAACATTCTATCAAATTCAGATTAACAATTTCCAAGTCAAAATATCATAGACTGAAAATCGTCAACACACAACAAATTCAGTTTTATACATATCATGTCACATAAGTAGCTATAATTTCTAAATGGGCAAATATATGCAAGTAAGACCTATACGATTTTTGTTGGCAGATATGTCAACTATAATTTCTCATTCAACAATCCTTGATTGACATTGATTTGTGGATTATAGGCCGAGGTAAATTTGAAAAACTATGCTAAAAACGACCTTTTTTGAAAAATTCATGAAAATTACTAACTAAAATTTTTATTTCTACATCTTGTGAAAATTATTTATTTTAAAATGCCATAAATTCAGAGAGCGTACTTCAAATTCCCATGTTTTTTCAAACTTTTGAAATTTTCCATTTTTAAAAGTGCGAAAAATGTATAAAAATGCTATTTTAATGAACGATAAAAAGTTATCCAACTTTGAGCACCCATAAAAACCAAAATACTTGTCATAAATCAAAAAAGTTTTCGGTTTTAGAACCTTTGAACAATTATCTTTTAAATAAAAAAAAAAAGTTTCGAAAATCAGAAATCGAAAATTTGATTTTAGCAATCACTTTTTGAAAAAGGAGCCACTGTGCGCCGGTTTTGATTTTGGCACTGGACGCTTAACGATCCAATGCCGGAATACCATTCGTTATATCTCACATAGCAGTGCCATATTATTTATTTTTTAAAATAAAAAGTTTTTTCCAATTCGCATTCAATTCGTGATTTTATTTGTTATTTTTCGTTTTTACCCTTAATGTTGTAGCATCATCACTTTAGCAATTTCACTTTGATTATTATTTGAAACAAAGTTTTTAAATAATCTAATAGTTTTAAGTTTTGATTGTAAAAATTTTCAGAATATCATTATTAAAAAAAACTTGAGAGAATCATGTTAAAATTGAAAACTAAATAAATACAGTGCGACCTCGGTCAACGCAACCCTCGATAAATGCAACTCCTCGATGTGCGCAACCAGCAAATTTCTTACATTACAGACTCAGTAATGTCCTCTTCAACATTTTGCTCTACAGCGGCAAATGTTTCTTCGGTGCGCACTGTTCGACGTCTCTGTGGATGCGTATTATCACATAGAGTAAACGTAGTGCGAAAACGACCCATGGTTAACCGAATTAATTGCTCTGATGGACGATTATGTCGACCATAAAATGGACGGAGCTTGCGGTAAACTTCGCGAACTGAACCATTATTTTCGAAATAAATTTGCACGATTTGCTAGCGTTGTTCTTTTGTCAACATGTTCATGATGAAATGGCAAACCAAACTGAACATAAATGACATTAGAGTTGCCAGATTTGACCATAAAATGCCAGTTTTATCTCTATTCGAAAAACAAACCTCTAAAAAAAACACCCTATATAAAGAGGTAAGGTTTGTTTGTTTGTTTGTTTGTTTGTATGTTCAGGGTAATCTCTTGAACTACGGAACCGATTCCAAAAATTTTTCTGCTATTAGAAAGCTACACTATTCCTGAGCAACATGGGCTATTTTTTTTTATAAAAGCAAGGGGCGTGGCACTTTACATGCAATTAAAACCTTTAACTCGCTATATCTTGGGTCTTATGATAGCAAGAGTCTTAAAATTCGGTGTCAGGGTGCACATAGCCTATGTTAAGCACTTCACAAAATATGAACGGGACTAGACACCAGGGGCGTGGTGGCTATAAAACTTTAATTTAGGGTGGCCCTCATACGCAATTATTTTTAAAATAGCATTTTACAAAGACCACTTAATCGGTTCACATGGAATTTACACCACCTGTCTCTTATATTAAGACGCATAGCTAAGACGATGAAACTTTTATTTAGGGTGGCCCTCATACACAAATATTTTAAAAATAGCGATTTCTCAAAGACAGATGAATCGATTCTCATGAAACTTACACAGTATGGCTTTTATATTAAGGAGCACAGATAAAAATATACAAATTTTATTTAGGGTGCATACTTAGGATGGCCCTCATACAAATATATTTTTAAATATCACTTTTACGAAGACAGGTTGATCGGTTCACACCGAATTTACACCACGTATTTTTTATGTTAAGAAGCATAGCTAAGGCTACAAAACTTTTATTTTAAATATCATTTTCTCGAAGACCGCTAAATCAATTCTTATGGAATTTACACCACATGGATTTTATGCGAAGAGACATAGATTAGATTGTAAAAATTTTATTTAGGGTGTAGACTTAGGGTGGCACTCATACAAAAATTGTTAAAAATACAAGACTTTTATTTAGGGTGGCTCTCAGACAAAAATATTTCTCGAAGACTGCTTAATCGATTCTCTTGGAACTTACACCACATGGCTTTTATATTAAGTGGCACAGATAAGCTTAAACAAATTTTATTTAGGGTGCATACTTAGAGTGAACCTCATACAAAAATATTTTAAGTATCATTTTCAAGAAGACAGGTCAGTCGATTCACTCCGAACTTGCACCACGTAGCTCTTATATTAAGAAGCATAGCTTAGGCTACAAAACTTTTATTTAGGGTGCATATGTAGGGTGGCCCTCACACAAAAATGTTTTTAAATATCATTTTCTCGAATACCGCTTAATCGATTCTCATTGAACTTACGCCACATGGCTTTTATATTAAGAGGAACAGATAAAGTTGTTGAAATTGTATTTAAGGTGCATATTTAGGGTGACCCTCACACAAAAATATTTTCAAATATCATTTTAACGAAGACAGGTTAGTCGATTCACAACGAACTTATACCACATAGCTCTTATGTTAATAGGCATAGCTTAGGCTACAAAACTTTTACTTAGGGTGCATATGTAGGGTGGCCCTCACACAAAAATATTTTTAAATATCATTTTCTCGAAGACCGCTTAATCGATTCTCATGGAATTTACACCACGTGGTTTTTATATTAAGAGGCACTGCTTAGGTTGTAAAAATTTTAATTTGGATGCATACTAAGGGTGGTCCTCATACAAAAGTATTTTTTAAATAGAATTTTCACGCAGACTGCACATCGAATATACACCACGGTTGAGGTGCAGCGATGCGCACAGGGTAATGCTAGTATATAATATTTATAAATATGTAAATATAAAATCATAAAATCCCTTTATCTATTCAGAACATTTTTCCACTGCATAATTGTATTTTCTTTAACCATTTTAACTTTTTAATAATATGATAACAATTTTCTTTCTGAGCAATTTCAAATCTGCAAGTACTTTCCTTCCAATTAATTTATAATAGCTTAAAATGCCTACCACTCGATCTCATATTTTCCAAAGTTATGTCGGAAATTTCGATTTGAATGCATATTTGTACATTCTTTGGATTGAAACATTAAACATTAAATTTAAAAAAAAATGTAATTCGAATTTTATGTTGAAAAAAAATGGTGTGTTATGGCGGGAATTTCGATATGAAAGCACATGCATTCTTAGGATTGATTGAGGAGTAACATATAAAAAAATCAAACCAAAAAAATATGTTGTATTGAAATTATTTTGAGAAAAATTTTTTTAATTAAAAAAAATAGTGTTTCAAAAAAATTATTTAAATTTTTTTATCTTTTTTTATAAAATTATAGTCTTTCTTAACGAAAATGATTAATGATTAATGAGGACCTAATTTTTTGTTCTATCTACTATAGTTTTTGAGATATTTCGTTTTAAAAAATGTTCAAAAACGTAAAAAAACAAAGTATGCAGTTACTAAAAGAATGACCTCAGTTAAAACCAAATTTTCGCTGTTTTTTCGCTGTTTTATGAGAGTTTTTCAATGAATCCAAAATACACATCCACTGTACAGCAAAACAACCGATTACCATCTTGTTCAGCAGACCCGAAAATATAAGAATCAATGCCGACAGCTCATACCTCATGCGGTATTGTCTTTTGGGAACAGTTATAATCACTCGCAAGTAAAAAGAATGAATTTAATTCATTAATCGCACACTAACGACCTCTAGATATCAATTTTTTTTAATGAAATTTTCAGGGTATAATTTTTTTACATAACACTAATTCCTTTCATGTAAGGAACATAGAAATCGAAAAATCGATTTTTTTTGGTCACTCTAATGTATTTACATATGTATAAGGTAATATCCGAGGCATATGTCACCAATTACCAGGGCAAATTGTTCCAAATGTTGTCTTTGTCATGTTTGGTTAAATCATTGACCGCGTTGTTTAAATTCACAAGAATATCGGTGTTTGCATATGATTGCGGTTCGGTAAAATAATGTTCAATTATAATATATAATAATCAGTCCACAAAAACAAATAAAAATTATTTGATATTGCTTAATATGTAGAGACTTTTTAGAAATTTATCAAATCTTTCTATACTATTCGGCATTTACCGATATTTTCAACATTAATCGATGTTTTTCGGAACTATTCGACGGTGTTTAAAATAGATCAACTTTTAATTTTGACACTATTCGAATTTGACACTATTTCAAATGGCTGCAACTTTTGCAAAAAAAATGGTATTAACTTTATTATGCAGGAATTTTATTTTAGTTGAGTTAAATTATTTAAATTTTCCATTCAAAGTTTCATTCTCTTAAGAGGTTGAAATATCAAGCTCAAATTTTTCAAAGGTTTTTTTTTTGATTTTTGCAAGTTTTCTTAAAATTGAAAATAAACATTTTTAAGAACCACCCTACTTCACTTATATTTTTGACAGGGTAGTCAAAATCAGACAAATATATTTCGATGTGTACGAGTTTCAAGTCGTTATATCTTGTAAGGACGATGTACATATTTGCTTCATTTTGAACTTTTCTTTTTAGACAAAAAACAAATTTTGTGTATCAATAATTAAGAACTTACATCCCTTAGGTATAAGATGAATTAATTAAATCATTTGAAATTCCGTACAGTAAAATAATATGTATTTTTTTGCAAAAATTATATCAACGTTTTAGGTTTGAAAAAATAAAAGAGAATAACAAGTTTTTTATGCCTCTTTCATTTTGACATCATGTATTTTACTTTAGCGTTATGCCTTAGAGGTGAATTCATTTAAAAACATTTATTCCATTTGAGGCATCAACAGATACACACAGAGTCAAAAATATACTCACAATATTATGCCGTAAGTATGCGTGTACTAGCGTACAGTGACGGGCAAAATTCATTACATAATTCATCCAAAATACATTAATAGTTAACAGTAAATTTGTGGAAAAGAATACTTTTCGAAAACGCGACGAGATTTTAACTAAATATCAATTGATCATCCTTTGATCAAAGTAAGTCGGTTCTTAAACTGACAACCACTCCTACTTAACCATTTGATGCAACTGCTGTCCAATAAATGTTTAATTGCTATTGAAAATCCAGTGGCTATTCAAAAGAAATAGTAAAATCTTTTTTGCGATACTACCGCTAGGAAAGAATGGAATTTCCATTGGATCTTGGTCCTAGGGGGTCCCCAACCAAATCTTTCATCATAGCTTGGTTCAGGGTGTTTTTACATACATACATATGTAGGTTTGCATTCTGAGCGTGTCAACATTTCAAACATTTGCGCGCCCGATTCAGCTGATTGTGGAGAGAGCAAAATAACTTCATATGAAATGCACAATCTCTTAATTTTAATCTTTTATGATATTTTCAAATGCCTTGAAAGTCATCCCAGGCGAATGCAAATTTGAATTAATGACAGATGTTTAAGCTGGAGCTTGTTCCAGTTAAATGAATAAATATGCCTTAGAGAAGGCTTTGTCTGCTGATGACGCAAAAAAAAATATTATATGCATGCACTCGTAGCTATTAAGTTGGACTGAAAATTGGGACAGGTGACTAAAAATATAAATAAATATCAAGTATTAAGTTTCAATATATCTGGAGCAAAGCAAAATGTTTTTGATTTTTGCTGTCCTTTGAAAAATGCAAGATAAGTTAAAGTTTTCCTAAAAATTATTTTAATAATGTTCATCAATAATTTCGATTTACACCTTGAAGTTATTAAAAAATGTTGCATTTTTGATGTGTGAACATTAGACGTGGTCAAATAAATGTAATGTTCTAGAATACATCAAGAACACTCGATTTTCGAAAATTCATTCATATTCTAGTATATCCTCATTTAAAAAAATAACAAAAAAAAATATTCCTAGTTTTGCTACCAGAGCAATATTTTCATTTTTCGGAATTTAGCCAAAAAAATTAAGAAAATTTGAATTTTTTCTTATTCGTAATATTTGAAATTTTGAAAAATCCTTTCAGACAGATTTTTCTATTGGTAATCTAATGTGTAAAACTTTTGGTTCCAAAACAAAGTGGAACTTTGCGTCCCCACTTGGCGTGATCTATCTGAATATTTAGCTCGTCACTGTTTCTTCGTGTATGATTTGTTTCTAAATGCGTGTGTTCATGGATGGGAATATAAGCAAGACGTGCAACAATAACAAATCAAACAATTTCTAAAATAAAAGAAACATCGTAACTGTAAAGCAAAATAAATGTTTTAAACATTTTGTGATTTTTGTGCTGTTTTATTTCAAATTTACAATAAAAATTATACATGCACATAAGCATGCAATGGCTTGGTTTTTATGTATTTTTGGGTGGTTACTGAAAAAAATTATAAGACTATATATAGGGACTTTTTCGTTGTCCTTAGTTCAACTTTTTTATTTTAAGCAGTTTATAAGTATGTAGTCCAAAAATAGTTATTTTCAAACTTAAAATGTTAATTGTGGGGTTAAGTCCCCCTTCCCCCTTGATTACGCATATGTACATATGAGTGTGTATAATCCAATAGAATGGACGATTTTTTGAAAAACAGGTGGACCTACACATCTTTCAAATATAAATAAAATACTTTGAAAAAAAAACTATTTCTCAATTTTAAATAAGTTATGTTGGTTTTTTGTCAACTGATTTTTATAAGTTAATTGAACATTATTTGATCGAAATTTACAGTCATTATCAGAAACCGATATTAATGTAAACTTACACAAGTCATGAAGTCACAAGAAACATGACAAAGACAACAAACGGAACAATTTAACCTGGTAATTGGCGACTTATGTTTTATTTGTAATAGGATTTAACCCCGATAAAATACCCTGTTCGGCATTCCAAAGAAAAACGTATTATACGTCAGTTTGAAAAAAAACTGCGGCTTTTTGTCTTCATGCCATAATACCTAATATATCATTTTAAAATGTGAGGCGTCTGAGAAAGAAATCAGCCATTGTTTGGAGACAGAAAATAATTAGCCCAAAAATGGTACAAGGTACATGCATTTTCCCTACATCAGAGAACTGGATCATCGCTTTAAAGTTGATATTTACTGATCATAGGCTCCATTTTTTACCGAATATAGATTGAATTGTCCCGCTACAAATTACCAAAAGTCATGGCTCAAATATTAAAAAAATAAAAGCATGTTGTTTTCAGAGCCCACTTACGAAATCATTTGCAATATTTGAATGGGACCCCAATTCCAATTGTATGCCAGAACAAACGCGGCAGATCTTCCTAATTTGGTCCTTTAGCACATAGTCCAAGAGCCGGCTGTAGAAAAGTCGAGTGTATAAGATTACACCATGGGACCTATGCCAAATGATAAAGCTCGATGAGCCTAAATAGAATATCTAGGGTTGCCTTGCCAAAGCCTGTCCCGATGGCCGAAAAAAACCCACTTTTGGCCGACTTTTTTCTTAATAAAAAGTGTATAAGATTACAGCATGAAATTGGTGTCAAATGATAGAGCTCGATGAGCCTAAAAATAAAATATAGGGTTGCCTTGCCAAAGCCTGTCCTAAACTAGGGTTGCCTCGCGTTTTTTGGACCAATTTTTTTTAATAAAAAGTGTATAAGATTACAGCATGAAATGGGTGTCAAAAGGTAGAGCTCGATGAGCCCAAATAGAAAATATAGGGTTGCCTTGCCAAAGCCTGTCCTAAACTAGGGTTGCCACCCGTTTTTTGGGCCAATTTTTTTTAATAAAAAGTGTATAAGATTACAGCATGAAAGTGGTGTCAAATGATAGAGCTCGACGAGCCTAATTAGAATATCTAGGGTTGCCTTGCCAAAGCCTGTCCTAAATTAGGGTTGCCACCCGTTTTTTGGGCCAACATTTATTAGAAAAAATTTTATGGTTAAAGATTACAGCATGAAATGTGTGTCAAATGATAGAGCTCGATGAGCCTAAATAGAATATATAGGATTGTCTTGTCGAATCCTGTCCTAAACTAGGGTTACCGCCCGTTTTTGGGGTCAACTTTTCTTAAATGAGTGGCAACCCATGTTTAGGACAGGATTCGACAAGACAATCCTATATATTCTATTTAGGCTCATCGAGCTCTAGCATTTGGCATACATTTGGAGCTGAAATCGTTAACCATAAAATTTTTTCTGATAAATGTTGCCCCAAAAAATGGGTGGCAACACTAGTTTAGGACAGACCTTGGCAAAGCAACCCTATATATTCTCTTTAGGCTCATCGAGCTCTATCATTTGACATACATTTGGAGCTGTTATGTACTACAGTTTTTATTAGAACAACAAAATTGGCTAAATTTCGGGCATTTTCGGCCATCGGGACAGGCTTTGGCAAGGCAACCCCATATATTATTTTTATACTAATCGAGCTTTATCATTTGACATACATTTGAAGCTGTAATCTTTAACCATAAAATTTTTTCTAATAAATGTTGGCCCAAAAAACGGGTGGCAACCCTAATTTAGGACAGGCTTTGGCAAGGCAACCCTAGATATTCTAATTAGGCTCGTCGAGCTCTATAATTTGACACACATTTCATGCTGTAATCTTATACACTTTTTATTAAAAAAAATTGGCCCAAAAAACGCGAGACAACCCTAGTATAGGACAGGCTTTGGCAAGGCAACCCTAGATATTCTATTTAGACTAGTCGAGTTCTATCATTTGACACCAATTTCATGATGTAATCTTATACACTTTTTATTAAAAAAAATTGGCCCAAAAAACGGGTGGCAACCCTAGTTTAGGACAGGCTTTGGCAAGGCAACCCTATATTTTCTATTTAGGCTCATCGAGCTCTACCTTTTGACACCCATTTCATGCTGTAATCTTATACACTTTTTATTAAGAATAAAGTCGGCCAAAAGTGGGTTTTTTTCGGCCATCGGGACTGGATTTGGCAAGGCAACCCTATATATTCTTTTTAGGCTTTTCAATATCTATCATTTGGTACAAATTTCAAGCTATTATCTTCATTAATAAAAATTGACCCAAAAACCGGTGAGAACCCATGTTTGCGACAGGATTCGACAATGCAATCCAAGGTATTATATTTAGGCCTCTTCATGTTCTATCTTTTGGCATACATTTGGAGCTGTTATGTACTACAGTTTTAATTAGAATAGCAAAATTGGCAAAATTTCGAGCATTTTCGGCCATCGGGACAGGCTTTGGCAAGGCAACCCTATATATTCTATTTAGGCTCATCGAGCTCTATCATTTGACACCACTTTCATGCTGTAATCTTATACACTTTTTATTAAAAAAAATTGGCCCAAAAAACGGGTGGCAACCCTAGTTTAGGACAGGCTTTGGCAAGGCAACCCTATATTTTCTATTTAGGCTCATCGAGCTCTTCCTTTTGACACCACTTTCATGCTGTAATCTTATACACTTTTTATTAAAAAAAATTGGCCCAAAAAACGCGAGGCAACCTTAGTTTAGGACAGGCTTTGGCAAGGCAACCCTATATTTTATTTTTAGGCTCATCGAGCTCTATCATTTGACACCAATTTCATGCTGTAATCTTATACACTTTTTATTAAGAAAAAAGTCGGCCAAAAGTGGGTTTTTTTCGGCCATCGGGACAGGCTTTGGCAAGGCAACCCTAGATATTCTATTTAGGCTTATCGAGCTCTATCATTTGGCATAGGTCTCATGGTGTAATCTTATACATTCGACTTTTCTACAGCGGGCTCTCCGTCTAACAATATTCTTCGATAGAATTAAAAGAATTATGCATCGCTACTGTTTAAAAAATCTTCAATGGCTTTGTCATTTATAGTTTCTCTCGAAAATTAGAATAAATACAATGAGTTCCATGTTATAATATCCCAAGATTATGTTCCCAAAGTACACTTGTGGGGTCCAATAATAAATCAAATAATTTAATTTAACGAATTTATTTTTTATTAAAATTACGTACATATTTCACTTTTAAAATTTGAAATCTGAATAGTAAATTTATTTTTTTCAATTTTGAAACAAAAACAAAATTTTTTATTATATGAATATAAAATTTTAATTTTAAGAATGTGGTGTATTTGGGTCAAGTGTAAGTGTTGGATGCAGGCCCGTGCGCAGGAATTATCCATGTGGGGGTTTTTAACTCGGGCATTTCATGTTAGATTATGTGCATAAAAAACGTCAAAAAATGGTTTACTTTTAATGTAGACATTGTAATTATAATTATAATTATAATAATTATTAATATTATAATTTTTAAACCAATAAAAAATAATAAATAATTTAATGAAAAAGGTAAAAAACATTTTCATGCCAAATATATTAATTTATCATATCGAAATCGCGGTAAAGTTCCTCGCACCCATACAAATAAAAAAGCAATTAATATTAACTTAAAATAAAATTATAATTATAATTATAATAATAATAATAATATATATAATAATAAGTACATACAGTGGCTCACAGTGAAAATGAAAAATAACTCTAAAATACACCAAAAAGCTAGTGAAATCTATTCCAAGTCTCATAAACCAGTCATTCGTCAGAAAGGATATCCAACAAAATATTAGGAATAGATTTCCCTATACTTTATTTAAATTTTTTTGAAGTGGCTCATTTTCACTGTGACATGTATTTTTATCTTATTTTGCTCAATGTCTATTTTTGTGAAGGCTGCAAATGAATTAATGAACTTTTTTTGTATTTATTATTCGAATAATATGTACTTTTATAATTAATAAAAAATGTTGGTGCATTAATTTATTTCTTTGATTTTATTGGACTTCAAAATTTTTGTTCACATTTTTTTCAAAAGTCTAGTTTCCTCTTACTCTTCCAAATTCTGCCTTAACCATAGGTATATAGAGATCTCTATGGATTTGCTTATTTCTAATGAGCCAAGGTGCTCCTGTTATTGTCCTTAGTATCTTTGCTTGAGCTCTTTGTAAAATTTCTATATTTGATGAACTAGCGAAACCATATAGCTGTATACCATAGGTCCAGATAGGCTTGATAACACTATTATATAGTAGAACTTTATATTCCAATTTTAGAGGAGAGTGTCTGTTAATTAACCAGTGCAAGCTTGCAGCTTTGAGTTTGATTTGCGTCTTTTTGGCTTCGATATGCTTACGCCAAGTTAAGCGTTTATTAGTGTTTCACCGAGGCTACGAGGCAGCCTCGTTTTTGACTACGAGAACGAGGCGAGACCGAGGCGAGAACGAGGCGAGATGGAAAAATAAATTTTCCTCGCTTGACCGAGGCGAGGCGAGATCACACGGCACCTCGCCTCGGCCTCGCCTCGGGCTCGCCTCGTCCTAGCCTCGTTTTGGAAACCAAGAGCGAGGCGCGTTTTGACCAAATCTGAACTCGTAAGACCCATATGCAGATTCAAAATATGAATGTAATTTTTATATTAAAATCTATATTTAACTAATATTTTAGTATTTAATTTTGAGCAAACTACTTTGTTTTATTTTTAACCCGCATGTGCTTCTTACGAGTTCAGATTTGGTCCAAGCGCTAATGCACAGAAATCCTTGGATTGCATCAGATTTTATGCGACTTCGCCTCGATTGATCGATTAGGGAAGCATGTAAGGCTATGTATGGCTATAAGCAAAACTGCATGATTGACAGCACTGCATTGAAATTGATTTATTCTAACAGATTTTCTAAGAACCGGTAAGGTGAAGCAAAACGCACAGGGTAATGCTAGTATATAAATAAAGTTCAGTATATGTATGTTCGTTGCTAATGGACTCCTAAACCGTTCAACCGACCGACGAAAGATTTGACATACATATATGTTTATTAAGATTTGGGATGCTCCGTAACATAGCTTACGATAAATGGGTGATGCCACCCCCACATAACAGAAAAACAGAATTCATCATATATTATCAACTACTTGATGCAGATTAATAAAACTTGGTATATTTATAAAAGGTAGAGTCATAACTAAGATTCAATTAATAAAATAGCGGTTCCATACCTTCAATATAAGAAACAAATTAACTTTATCGTATCTCAATATCTATTTGACGTAAATAAATAAGATTTGGTACATATCTTTCTTATAGTTTGTAAAACGTTCATAGCTTAGTTTGGTTTGGAAAAATAGGCAATGCCTCTCCTTCCCATATAAGAAAAGAATTAAATTCATCACATCTCATCCAATTCACCAAAAATAAAAACAGATATTTTATTTTATTTCTTGAGGCTTGATGAGCCTGTCAGCCTGGATACATATATAATTTTTTATTTATTTTAATAAAAACCTCGCTTTTTTACCGAGGTGCCTCGGCCGAGAGCGAGGCGAGGCGAGGCGAGGCGATGCATGTGATGGCAAGACCTCGTCCGAGGCCGAGGCGAGGCGAGACTTAAATTTATAAAACGAGGCGAGACCGAGATCAACTAGAACCTCGCCTCGCCTCGGCCTCGGTGAAACACTAGCGTTTATCTAAGTGAATGCCAAGATAAGTTACATCATTTGCTTCTGGAACTCGAATACCATTTAATGTTAAGGTTGAAGTTAGATTTTTATTTAATGTAAATATGACATGTCGGCATTTTTGCTCATTCACCTTGATACGCCATTTTGATAGCCAGTATATTAAGGACTAGATAATTTGAAGCTGGTTGGTGGCAACCACAGCATTTTTTTGACGATTTAGAATTGCCGTATCGTCAGTAAAAGTGGAGGTGACTAGCTGGTCAAGTACAAGTACAAAATTGATACTAAAAAGGTTATCGCAGTGAAATAGAAAAATTTTATTTTTTGGTGCGATTTGACACTGAAGATAAATTGCACGTCCCAATTTTGTTTAGACATTAGCTATTAAAAGTGTTAATGTTGCATTTTTTTTATGTACTAAATATGAGTCAGTTGGGTTTTAGGGAAATTTACTGAATACAGACTTGGAATGTATTTTTTAGTGGGCGAATATAGCTTTTTTTTTTGTTATCGACACCAAAACTTACAAGATACAAACATTTTCCAAAATCTCGTGTTAAATATTGTATGCAACAAGTATCTATTTTTTTCTATTATTAAGATTTCAGATGGCATGCCTATAGTTTACTATCCCAACTTTCAAACTTCTCCCTCTAAAACTTACGCTACTAATATTCATATATATTCATATATTTTCATAAACGAGCGCTGCTAGTAAGTGTTAGAACTTATTTTATGTTTGTGCAAATTCGACACTCAAAGCGATGATACGAAATGGAATTTTTGTTGCAGCTCTTGCTGTTGCTAGAGCGTTCATCGAAAATCGTTGCGATGATATGAAAAGAAATTTTCGTTACAGCTCTCACTCTTGCTAGAGCGCTCATCAACACTCAGTTATTGGCTCTATGATGTGGCCACCGGCTACTCTCTGAAGGGCTATGTCTATAAAGGAAAGCCGCCTTATGCTCAACTCCAAATGAACATAAGCGAGAAAATTGTCATTGATTTAGTCAAAATGAATAAAAATTCGAATCTGAACATAACAACAGACAATTACTCCACATCTTTTCGATTGAAGATTGTCAATGAATTATACGCTGGTGGCGACCTTGTGCCAGATTAAACTCAACAATCTACAGGAATTGAAGCCGCAACCTACCGATGAAGTCAGTTGTGCTTACTGAGTTTATCGGCAAGATTGTTTTTTGTTGTTGGTGATCGTGAAGAAGAAAAAATCCGTATACATGATTAGCAGCATGAACTGCTGAACAAACGAACAAATAAATGCCAAGGAACATATCATTAACCACCACAACAGCACCTATGGAGGCGTAAACATTATGAATAGCATGCTACGTAACTGCACAACCTAAAGGAAGACAAATAGATAAATGGCCTCTCATTTTCTTCTATAACATGTTGCACATTAGTGCCCCGGGTATCTTACATCATTTATCAAGAACTTTACGATAAGAAAAATGATTAAAGTTTTTGCACAATTTTTATGGAGGATCTCTCAAGTCAACTCAGCCGCCTGAATATTGTAGCCTGGTCCCGAATACCACGGATAACCCAGGATTTTTCTGATTGGCTAGCCATGAAAACGGAGCTAGAGTATACGTTGTGCTCTACCAGCATACCAACAACAACAAAAGCCTGCAGACCAACGCGGGGAAAATTGTGAAAGTGGTGTACCATAACTGCAAGCGTCCCGGTCCAACCAAAAAAAAAACACAAAACTCATACTCAGTGTTCGTCTTGCTTCAAGCTAATTTGTGCCGAGCACTCTACAAATGTATGTTTAGATTTCGAGTGCCTGCTGTAAATACCGTTTAAAAAGTTGTGGAGTGGTGAAATTTTTATTATATTTCGAGCAGCAACAATAAAATTAAATTATATGAGGCACGAACAAAATTTTTGTTTTGTTTTGTTTTCTCCCAAACATTTTGCACTACAAAATATCGGGTACCGGCATTCATCCGAATCTCGGATAGAGTTTTCAAAGGCCTATTTCTCGAAACTGAAAATACCTTCGATGTTAAAAATACGTTTTATACATAACTTGACCATTCTAGTCTTATAATTTGAAATTTCAAAGTGCTACGATTAAGACTCTCAGAGACACATTCAATCAAAGATACCGTGGGTACCCAAGTACCTCGTCCGTACGGTTAGGATGAATCGTGCTAAGTCGATGGAAATCGTGTAAAATGAAATAATTTTTATTTTCTAAACCGTGTTAAATCAAAACAGTGTAAAAATAGAATTGGGTGTATTTAAATTTTGACTGTTACTTATTTTTAAAAAAAAGATAGACTGAATAACACAAGTGGATTTGCGCTAAGCTTCATCACATGATATAAAACTTTTAAACTTGTTAGTTCAGGATGTGGGTCAAAATCATTTCTAATGCCTACACCAACTTAATTTTCAAAAAAAAAAAAAAATAATCAGAGGTAACATTTTCCTAGTTTTTAGTACTCGCTAAAATGTTTTCTATAGTACACTCATATCTGCAGCAAACTTTTAATGTTAATTATATTATTTATGTCAATTTTCAATGGAATTCGTCGAAAAATAAAACAACTGCGTTACTTAACTAAAACCTTATATTTTATTTTTAGGAACGTTTAATTAATCTCACTTGTTCGGCACTAAAAAAAAAAAAGGTTCTAAGTCGTATCTTGCTCTAACGTATGGGAAAGATCAGGTTGTCTCGTATTGCTTTTTGACACCATCGCTCTCGTCCCAGTTGTGATTAGCATGAGAGGCTTACACTGGCATCTTACGTGAGTACAAGTCATTTGAAAGTCAACATTATTACGGCAATTCTTCGTTAAATTTTTTTTTTTGTGAGAACCGTTTAGTGAACTCCGTTGGAGGGGAGAGAAGAAAATAATTGGTGCGGTCTTGGAGGTGGTGTGACTTGTGTTTCGGTTTTTTTTTGGGATTTGACGTGCGTGGCGAAGAGTTTAACAAAATTTAACATAAAAATTGCTCCGTGAAAAAAAAAAAATAAAAAAAACCAAGAAAAGATATAAGACTTTAGTAATTATATTAGAAAAATTATTAATTACAAAGAGGTCGAATTGGTAAAATAAGATAAAAACAGAACAACAAAAAAAATCTTTCCTAATTGACTAAATAAGTGCCAAGAACGGTTTTGTTTTCTCCTGGTGCATATAGTGGGAGTTTATGGAGTTTCCGATGCGTGGCTGCAGCGTATTTTGTTTAACTGGCCACACGGCCACTACCATATGCACATGAACGGATAGACTTAAATTTCATTCCAAAGGAAATAGGAGCGGCGACTGCTTCGTAAAAACATCATATAAAAGCCAAGAAGGAAGAGGATAAAGAATTTGGGCATCAGGAATCCGTATTTGATTTTTATTTCTGAATTACATATGTAATAAAGAAAAAGAAAAGAAATGAAATAATTAACTATTTGCTAAAAATCAATTCAAAATTTTAAATTTCATACGATTAAATATTGGCTTTGTAGCAACCACATTCAAAATTTTAAATGTCATATCAAATTACATTTGTCAAGATATGTTCAAATATCGAAAGTAACCACACATTAATTTAAAGAATATTTTAAGTAGATTTTTTTTTTATTATAAGCCCATTTTTACCCAGCAGCAGCGAAAGGCCTTTCCAAGCAAAACTGGAGGTAAGAATATTATCAATTATTATATAAAAATATGAAAAAAAAAAGAAACAAAAATTTGTTAAATGATAATTAGTATTTGCGATCTGTCAAGATTATAAATTTTGAAAGTATGTGAATTATATTCTTTTATGAAAATATTTCTTTTTTTTTTTGTTCTATTGAATCAATGAATCAAATGAATTTGTGAAATTAAATTTTTTTTCTTGAAGATGAATTAATTTTGTTCTACTTTTTTCCGGGTCAAGGGTAAACACTTCTGTTATAGGGGGTTTGACAAAAATAAGTCATGTGAAACTCAAGGTAGGGTGGGATAAGAAAAAGACTGGTGAGCTGAAAACCATCTAAGTTCATCATTCTCGATTTCAATTTAGATAAGCAAACATTTCTGCATTTTTTTTTTTATTTTCTTTATACATTGCTTGATTTATTTTTTTATTTTTGTGAATAGCACGTGAAAATTTAAATGTAATGAGTGGATCGTAATAGGTGCAAGATCCCCGCCCATATCTCCCGAACTACTAGCAAGGCAAACAATCACGTGCGAATGCACTGACTTACGTTCCGGGGAGTGTTCATATTTTCCTTTGCCTACCTGAACATCTAGGCTATCACACTCTCGAATTCAAACAAATTCAACATTACAAATAATGGCGCCCAACGTGGGGCCTCAAAGGTTAAAGATCAATTACAATTACACTTTTATAAATTAAATTAATATGCATACGTCAGTGTGTGAATGATCTCTTTGAGGCTTCAACCTGCAATAGACCTAACAACGCACCAGAAATTAATTTTTCAATATCTTTTATCAAATGGTAGTTTAAAAAGAACGAAAATTTGTTTTTGTATTTTGGTACATTGTATCAGGATGTTATAATTGATAGACGATCTGTGAAATATTGTAGTTTGGACAGTATAATTCATTTGCAATCCTCTTCGGTAATATCATATTATTCATTCCTTTGTGTTTTATTTTTGTTTGTTTTTAAAGTACTTCCATTGTCGAAATGTTTGGGTTGTTCATTATAATATTTTTGGGAAGTTTAAAGTCGACTAGCTTTGGAAATGCGGTTGAATGCATGTCCGTTTTGCGTTAATCGACCACTAATCTGATCTTAAGCTGAACATATAGAATAGTGAATTAACCTTTACATCCATTTAGTTTAGAGTAGAGATTTTTGTTTGTTTGTTTATTTAGATGAATCAATCGAGACTTTTTGAAGTGTTTACCTGAGACCAAGGAAAATATGTTTTTATGAAATTTTTATTATAATTTTTTTTAAATGTCGGTTACACGAAGCCCAACGGAAATTCCATCTGTAGAATTTGAAAATGAGCATCTTGTTCTATATGTAAGCAAATATACGCTGAAAATAATTCCATAGTTTCTACGCAATGCAATCATATATTTCACAAAGAATGTGTTTCTAAGTGGATACGCGAATCTCAGTCTTGTCCAGTTTGTCGTAGCGCATGCACAATAAATAAATTAAAAACTTATCAAGTTGTTAGAAAAACTGCAAATATAGAAATATCGAACTCTTCAGGTTCAAATCAATCATCTACTAATCGAGGAGCAATTTCAAAAACAACTCAGAGCCAAAGATCGCTGCGTTCAAATAGTAATATACTTGAAGGACCAGTGACGCCTTCAGTTAGAAATGACAATTCAGTCAATTCAAAGGCTTCTAGAGCGTCATTAGACGACTTTATAAGCGTTTCAAATGAAGATAATGCACGCTCTGTTGAACCTGTGCTAAACATCAATGACATTAGTGTTAATCGTTCGTTACAAGAACTAATAAGCCAAGCTATACGTACCCAATTATCATTACTAAATTTAAACAACAATAATCAGAATAACAATTATTCTAATCAATTTATTTCTAGCAATATAGATGAAATTCCTAATTTGAATATGAATCCAAGACGACACCAGAATAACCGTAACCCCAATGTTTCAACCGCTAACTTTGCTGATGCAAATGTAAGCCATAACCCTTTTACATCTGAAAAGATTTCAAATATAATGTCGAATTGGCACTTAAAGTTTAGTGGCCGCGACGATGACCCCTTAACCATTGATAATTTCATTTATAGAGTTCAGGCTTTGACAACGCAGAGCTTAAGAGGAGATTTCGGTGCTCTATGTGACAATATACACATATTATTCACCAGCAAGGCCAGCGTTTGGTATTGGCGGTACCATCGCCAAGTACAACAGGTAGTCTCATGGGAGCCGCTCAGTCGTGAATTGCGCTCTGAGTTTAGAGATAAGAGAACCGATTTTGATATCAGAGAGGTGATACGCAGTAGAAAACAGAAGCCACAAGAAAAGTTTGATTCTTTCTACGAAGCTGTGTTACAGCTTATTGACCGTTTATCATCACCTTTGAGCGAATCTGTTTTAGTAGAAATACTAAAGAGAAATTTTAAAGCTGAAGTTCGTAGAGAAATTTTACACTTTTCAATTCATACCATTCAGCAATTAAGAGACTTTGTTCACAAAACGGAAATATTAGAGGAAGAATTAAATCGATCAAATTTTAATAGAAATTTTGGAAGTCGTAGGGTTATTTCAGAAATTGAAAATTATATTGAGGATGATGTTCAGGAAAATGAAATTTCGGAAATACAACGGCAACTTGTATGTTGGAACTGCTTGGAAGTAGACCATAAATTTGTAGACTGTTTAGCGGAAAGAAAAATTTTTTGTTACGGCTGTGGTACTCCTGCCGTGCATAAGCCTCAATGCATTAAGTGTCATCCAAAAAACTTGCAAAGATCAAGTGCGTCGAACAAGCAAACGCACTCAAAAGCAACACAAAGTTAAACTCAATCGAGTGCCAAACTAATCCAATAGATAATATCGTATATAGTTATATCGGCCGCTCTGTTAATAGTCCGTCCGAAAATTTAACGTCCATAAAAAATTTGATTCCAAAAATTTTGAATTGCCCGCAATCTACTGAGTGTGCTAAAATTTTGCCCTCCCATTTTTCAAATAAAAATTCAACTGAAATTAAATTTAAACCTTATCATATCAGACTAAAGGAGTATTTGGAAACACGAAAACGAATCTTTTTAGACGAAATTCAAGTTCGTAAGAAAATTAAAAGATCCACTAGCAGATTACGAAAATTCTGGAAAATGGTTTCGCAAAACAGAAAACATTTTTGTTCATCCGTGGTTACCGATACACCAAAATCAGACTTGCGTCCCTACGCTTCCGTTACCATTTTTCATGAGAATATCAATGGACTCATTGACACCGGCGCTAGTGTGTCCTGTTTTGCTTCTGAATACGCTAACAAATTTTTAAGCGAAAATAAATATCCCTGGAAAAAGTTTAACGTGTTTTTAAAAACCGCTGATGGAAAATCGCACTCAACTATTGGAAGTGTGAGCACAAATGTTACTTTTAATAACATTACTAAGCAAATGAATTTTCTGATTATCCCTTCTCTGTCACAAAATTTATATTTAGGTGTAGACTTTGTTAGACTTTTTGGTTTAGCAAAGGACCTCTTTTGTAAAGATTTTAAAAATGTTGTTGAAGAAGTGAATCAAGCTCTGGACACAAAACTGAACTCTTTGACCAGTGAAGAAAAAGATAAATTGAATGCAGCTATTCTTCTATTTCCGTCTTTCTCAAAAGAAGGCTTAGGCCGGACGTCTTTAGTTAAACACGTGATTGATACTAGTGATAGCAAACCCATTAAACAGAGACACTTCGCGGTATCACCGGCTGTAGAGAAACTTTTGTTTCAAGAAATAGACCGAATGAAGGCGCTAGGCGTGATTGAAGAATCACAAAGCCCGTGGTCTTCACCAGTGACATTAGTGATGAAGCCTGGTAAGGTTCGATTGTGCCTGGATGCACGAAAAGTCAATAGTGTCACGATAAAGGATGCTTACCCCTTGCCCTTAATTGATGGAATTCTCAGTAGGCTCCCTAAGGCCAAGTTTATTACAAACCTTGACCTTAAGGATGCTTTCTGGCAAATTCCACTCGATGAAGCATCAAGGGAGAAGACGGCCTTCACCGTGCCGAATCGTCCACTTTACCATTTTGTTACTATGCCTTTTGGGCTTTGTAATGCGCCACAAACCATGTCCAGGCTCATGGACAAAGTTGTACCAGCGCACCTAAGAACAAAAGTTTTTATATATCTCGATGATCTCTTACTCATAACAGAAACATTCGATGAACACATTATGCTTTTACAAGAAATCGCACTTTGCTTGAGACATGCAGGTCTCACGATTAACATCGAAAAAAGTAAATTTTTGTTGAAGGAGATAAGATATTTAGGACATGTTATTGGTCATGGTACTATTCGTACAGACCCAGATAAGGTTCAAGCGATACATGATTTCCCACGACCTACTTCAATTCGGCAGCTCAGAAGATTTTTAGGTATCTGTGGTTGGTACAGGCGATTTGTACAAAATTTTGCGTCTGTATCTTCTCCCCTCACGGATTTACTACAAAAGAAGCGAAAATTTGTGTGGAATGAAGAGGCTATTTCTGCTTTTAATTTGCTAAAAAATTGTCTAAGTTCCGCTCCTGTACTTCACAATCCGGATTTTTCGCGACCCTTTTCGATACAATGTGACGCCAGTCAATATGGCATCGGTGCTGTTCTTGCTCAGAGAAATGAGGAAGGAAATGAAGTTCCAATTGCGTTTATGTCGCATAAATTCAACAAAGCACAGCGAAATTATTCAGTCTCGGAACAAGAATGCCTCGCTGCAGTTTTGGCCATTAAGAAATTCAGAGCATATGTTGAAAGGCACGAGTTCGAGGTCATTACCGATCACGCCTCCCTCAAATGGCTCATGGGCCAAACTGATTTGCATGGTAAGCTTGCCCGATGGGCTTTGAAATTGCAGGGCTTTAAGTTTGTCATTCGGCATAGAAAAGGTAGCCAAAATGTGGTACCAGATACACTTTCCCGCATGTACTCTGAAAATAATGAAGAAGTTAGTTTTGAAAATATTTTTCTTAGTGAATTGAATAATACAATTGAATTAGATGTGGAATCTCCAGAATTTAAGTCTCCTGAATATTTAAATTTGATCGAAAAGATTAAGAGCAAGCAACATAGATTTTTTGATTTAAAAATTTGCGACAATTTTGTATATAAACGTTGTAATTATGCATCTGGTGATCCAGTTCAGGAGGAACTATCTTGGAAACTGTGGATTCCTGTAGGGTTGACGGGGCCTCTGATAGTGCGTGCACATGATCACCCTCTTTCAGCTCATGGAGGAGTTGGCAAGACCTTGCAACGCCTAAAAACATTTTATTTTTGGCCAAAGATGACGCAACAAGTAAAACGATACGTTTCATTATGCGAAGTTTGTAAACAAACTAAGGCGCCAAATAGAATATTACGTCCACCTATGGGTAAACAGATAACTTCCGATAGAATATTTCAGAGGTTATATATAGATCTACTGGGTCCATATCCTAGATCCAAATCGGGTCACACAGGTATTATTATTATCCTTGATCATCTCTCGAAATTTCATTTTCTCGAACCCATTAAGCGAGCCACAGCAGAAAAAATTATTGACTTTTTAGAAAAACGTATTTTTCACATTTTTGGTGTCCCAGAATCGATAACTTCGGATAACGGCCCACAATTCAAATCGAACATTTTCAAGTCATTCTTAGACTCTTACGGAGTTTTTCATAACTTAACAGCGATATATTCGCCACAAGCGAATGCAAGCGAGCGAGTAAATCGATCAGTATTAGCTGCAATTCGAGCATATGTCAGCCCAAATCAAAAAGATTGGGACGAAAAACTCTCATCAATCAGTTGTGCGCTGCGAAGTGCGAAACATGTTTCGACAGGGTTTTCTCCCTATTTCTTAGTGTTTGGTCAAAATATGTTGACGAATGGTAAATCTTACTCACTATTGCGAAATTTAGAACTGGTAGGTGATTTACATTCGGATATAAAAAAAGACGAAAAGTTCGAATTGATTAGAGAAAAAGCGCAGGAAAATATAAAAAGAGCTTATGAACGAAATGAAAAAGTTTATAATTTAAGATCTCGTCCAGTTGCCTTTGAAGTTGGTCAAATCGTTTTTAAGAAGAAGTTTGAACTGAGTAAAGCAGGTGAACATTTTAACAGCAAACTAGCAGACCAATTTTTGAAATCCAAAATTGTAAAAAAACTTGGTAACTCTTGTTATTTATTAGAGGATATGCAGGGAAAGAGTTTAGGAAAGGTTCATGCACAACATATAAAACCTTAAAGTCTTCAGCTTTTGTTTCTAGTTAAAAACAAGTAACTAAACCTGTTTTGTAATGAGTAATTTTTCTTTCAATATATATTTTTATTTTTTTTGGTTTGCACAAAATTATTCCCCTTTTCTTTTATTCAATAAACACTAAGATGCAACACCATTTTAAGTTGCTCTCAGAAATCGCACGAAAAATTAAATTTGCAATATTCGCTCAGCGATAACTTTTGTAGAGTCACTTATATTAGGTCAAAAAAAAAAAAAAAAAAAAAAGGTTCTAAGTCGTATCTTGCTCTAACGTATGGGAAAGATCAGGTTGTCTCGTATTGCTTTTTGACACCATCGCTCTCGTCCCAGTTGTGATTAGCATGAGAGGCTTACACTGGCATCTTACGTGAGTACAAGTCATTTGAAAGTCAACATTATTACGGCAATTCTTCGTTAAATTTTTTTTTTTGTGAGAACCGTTTAGTGAACTCCGTTGGAGGGGAGAGAAGAAAATAATTGGTGCGGTCTTGGAGGTGGTGTGACTTGTGTTTCGGTTTTTTTTTGGGATTTGACGTGCGTGGCGAAGAGTTTAACAAAATTTAACATAAAAATTGCTCCGTGAAAAAAAAAAAATAAAAAAAACCAAGAAAAGATATAAGACTTTAGTAATTATATTAGAAAAATTATTAATTACAAAGAGGTCGAATTGGTAAAATAAGATAAAAACAGAACAACAAAAAAAATCTTTCCTAATTGACTAAATAAGTGCCAAGAACGGTTTTGTTTTCTCCTGGTGCATATAGTGGGAGTTTATGGAGTTTCCGATGCGTGGCTGCAGCGTATTTTGTTTAACTGGCCACACGACCACTACCATATGCACATGAACGGATAGACTTAAATTTCATTCCAAAGGAAATAGGAGCGGCGACTGCTTCGTAAAAACATCATATAAAAGCCAAGAAGGAAGAGGATAAAGAATTTGGGCATCAGGAATCCGTATTTGATTTTTATTTCTGAATTACATATGTAATAAAGAAAAAGAAAAGAAATGAAATAATTAACTATTTGCTAAAAATCAATTCAAAATTTTAAATTTCATACGATTAAATATTGGCTTTGTAGCAACCACATTCAAAATTTTAAATGTCATATCAAATTACATTTGTCAAGATATGTTCAAATATCGAAAGTAACCACACATTAATTTAAAGAATATTTTAAGTAGATTTTTTTTTTATTATAAGCCCATTTTTACCCAGCAGCAGCGAAAGGCCTTTCCAAGCAAAACTGGAGGTAAGAATATTATCAATTATTATATAAAAATATGAAAAAAAAAAAAAGAAACAAAAATTTGTTAAATGATAATTAGTATTTGCGATCAGTCAAGATTATAAATTTTGAAAGTATGTGAATTATATTCTTTTATGAAAATATTTCTTTTTTTTTTGTTCTATTGAATCAATGAATCAAATGAATTTGTGAAATTAAATTTTTTTTCTTGAAGATGAATTAATTTTGTTCTACTTTTTTCCGGGTCAAGGGTAAACACTTCTGTTATAGGGGGTTTGACAAAAATAAGTCATGTGAAACTCAAGGTAGGGTGGGATAAGAAAAAGACTGGTGAGCTGAAAACCATCTAAGTTCATCATTCTCGATTTCAATTTAGATAAGCAAACATTTCTGCATTTTTTTTTTTTTATTTTCTTTATACATTGCTTGATTTATTTTTTTATTTTTGTGAATAGCACGTGAAAATTTAAATGTAATGAGTGGATCGTAATAGGTGCAAGATCCCCGCCCATATCTCCCGAACTACTAGCAAGGCAAACAATCACGTGCGAATGCACTGACTTACGTTCCGGGGAGTGTTCATATTTTCCTTTGCCTACCTGAACATCTAGGCTATCACACTCTCGAATTCAAACAAATTCAACATTACAAGAGGTAACATTTTCCTAGTTTTTAGTACTCAGACTGAATCGCTAAAATGTTTTCTATAGTACACTCATATCTGCAGCAAACTTTTAATGTTAATTATATTATTTATGTCAATTTTCAATGGAATTCGTCGAAAAATAAAAGAACTGCGTTACTTAACTAAAACCTTATATTTTATTTTTAGGAACGTTTAATTAATCTCACTTGTTCGGCACTTTTAAACAACATATAGAGCTAATATTATTCTCTCATTAAGCTTAATTTCAAAAATTATCAGTCCAGTAAAGTATTTTTAAGAGATTAGATCACTGTGTTGCCAAAATTTTTGACAAAAAACTTAAACTTTTCCAAAAAAAAAAACAAAAACCAAAATTACATATAGTTTTTACATTAAAAAAATTTTCAAAATTCACATTTGCTATCAACAAATTATTGCAATCCAGTGTGCCAAACGAATTCGTTTCTTCGTACTATTTATCCGCAACGATTCCGTTACGAATTCGTTTCGAACTCGTTTTCGTATGAAATTCCTCTCGAAAAAACGGAAGGATCGTCCGCATTAACGAATTCGTTTCGAATTCGTAACGGACTTCAAATACGAATTCGTTTTTTGTTCATAAAACGAGTCCGTTTCGAATTCGTTTTTTGTTAATAAAACAGATCAAATTTTTTGGAAATATTTAAAAATTTTGGAAAATTTTTCTAATCAGAGAAAGATATCATTCGCCTTCGACATATATTATAATATACAACAGATAGCCTAGTAGGTAGAATTCGTTTTTTGTAAATAAAACTAGCGAAGTCCAAGAAAAATTTAAAAAGAATAATTTTGAAAAAAAAAAATTTAAAAAAAAAAAGTTTAAAAAGTCGAAAAAACTAGTATTTTTTTAACACTGAAATTACAATTCGAAACAGAGCCGTATTATGAACAAAAAACGAATTCGAAACGGATTCGTATTTGAAGTCCGTTACGAATTCGTTTCACTTATAAAAAACAAAATTCGCAACGATTTCGTTTTATGAACAAAAAACGAATTCGTATTTGAAGTCCGTTACAAATTCGAAACGAATTCGTTTTACTTCCAAAAAATGGAATGCGCACAAACAAACTCGTTTCGAATTCGAAACGAATTCGCGTCCGTTTTTGTGCACTTTGGGAAATGTTTGAAAACACATAAACACTGTTAAGTTTTTAGCAGGTAAATATTTATAATGCTGTTCTATTGTGTGCAGAATATATTGTTTTTGTTTTTCTTGACGCGTTAAAACAGCATTATACCTTGTTATTAACGCAATTCCTCGTTCTGCAATATCGTTAACAACTAACTATTTTTTTACAATAAATTTTGCTGCAATATAATCCTCATTATCGTCCCAAGTATTCGGATCAGACATTAGAAATGCAAGTTAACTCTCGCTGCACATATTTTATCTACTATTATTAAACGAGCTAAAATTGTATGTTTATAAATATGTTTATATGTACAGTGAAAGCTCCCGTCGCGGACAGCTCCCGCAGGCGGACATCTCTCGTAACCGGACGAATTTCTTGGTCCCAAGTTTTTCGTTATGTTTTTAGAACAAAATACAATCCGGTGGGCGGACGCTCCCTTGGCCGAACGCGGACAATACATTTATACACATTTCATACAATTCATCTCTGCTGGCGGACAAAAAAAACATTCAAACGAAAAAACTCTTTCGCAACTCTTTCATTGATTTGCTGTAATTCAGGTTGTCGATTGTTATTCTTTAAAATCTATTTCTTTGTGTGTTGTTGAGAGTAAAGTTTTCTCAAGTGGGCACAGAAAAAAAAAAACTTGTACTTAAACTTTTTTTTGCATAACTTTGAAGATTTATTGATCAATATTAACGCCTTATATTTTTTTTTTTTTTTTGCAAAATTTGGATTTTTTAAAAAGTTACGAAAAAGTGAATTTTTATGTGGGTGTTTTCTTAAATTGCGATTTCTCAGTAAATACAGTGAAAGCTCCCGTAGGCGGACACCGACGGTTCCAACAAAATCGTCCGCCTACGGGAGATGTCCGCTTGCGGGAGCTGTCGAAGAAAGTACATTTCAATAATACAATTCAAATAAAAAAAAAAAAAAACTACATTACGTATCTCGTATGTTAAGAAGCACAGCCTAGGCCACAAAACTTTTATTTAGGGTGGCCCTCACACAAAAATATTTTTTCAATACTCTAATTTTCTCGAAGTCCGCTGAATCGATTCTTATATAATTTACAACACATGGCTTTTATGTGAAGAGACACACATTAGAATGTAAAAGTTTTATTTAGGGTGCAAACTTAGGGTGGCCCTCATACAAAAATATTTTTAAATATCATTTTCACAAAGACTGGTAAGTCGATTCACACCGAATTTACACCACGTAGCTCTTATGTTAAGAGGCATAGTTCAGGATACAAAACTTTTATTTAGGGTGGCCCTCAGACAAAACTATTTTTTTTAAATATCATTTTCTCGAAGACCGCTTAATTGATTCTCATGGAATTTACACCACGTGGTTTTTATATTAAGAGCCACTGCTTTGGTTGTAAAAATTTTAATTTGGGTGCATACTAAGGGTGGTCCTAATACAAAAGTATTTTTAAATAGAGTTTTCACGCAGACTGCACATCGAATATACACCACGGTTGAGGTGCAGCGATGCGCATAGGGTAATGCTAGTTTTATATAAATTGTAAAACATTTTTTGTCCTATCACGAAAATTTCATTAACTTTCTCCCAATATTTACTGAGAAATCGCAATTTAAAAAAACACCCACATAAAAATTCACTTGTTCATAACTTTTTAAAAAATCCAAATTTTGCAAAAAAAATTATAAGTTAATATTGATCAATAAATCTTCGAAAGTTATGCAAAAAAAGTTTAAGTATAATAAGTTGGTTTTTTCTGTGCCCACTTGAGAAAACTTTACTCTCAACACCACACAAAGAAATAGATTTTAAAGAATAACAATCGACAACCTGAATTACAGCAAATCAATGAAAGAGTTGCGAAAGAGTTTTTTCGTTTGAATGTTTTTTTTGTCCGCCAGCAGAGATGAATTGTATGAAATGTGTATAAATGTAGTGTCCGCGTTCGGCCAAGGGAGCGTCCGCCCACCGGATTGTATTTTGTTCTAAAAACATAACGAAAAACTTGGGACCAAGAAATTCGTCCGGTTACGAGAGATGTCCGCCTGCGGGAGCTGTCCGCGACGGGAGCTTTCACTGTAGTTAGTTTTCAGTCTAAGCTTGAGTTGACCTTTTGACAAGCTAATGTTATAAACTTCGCAATTATTAATAAGAGTTGTCATGCGATTAAAAGAAGCTGTAGCCATATAATTAGTTCTACTAACCGGTTGATGAAATAACTGATAAGAGTTACGAGTACTCCTCCGATTACTATTAAAATGTATATAATTAAGAAGCTCTGGTGCAGCAAGAGACCCAGTTACAAGTTGATGCAGATAAAGTATATCCGCAATATTTCTACGCGAGCTCAAAGACTGCATATGTAATAACTTTAAACGATCCTCATAAGGAGGAAGGTTTAAAGGGTCAATCCAATTTAAGCCATTGAGAGCAAAACGAATAAAATTTTTTTGAATTCTTTTAATTCTATTTATATGAATATTATAAAATGGTGACCATACTTGGCTACCGTACTCTAAGTGAGGGCGCACTATTGTATTATATAAAGTCACGGTTACTAAAGGGCTATTAAATTCTTTTGCCCACCTCTTAATAAAGCCAAGCAGAGGTGAGGATTTTTTACAAATTTGATTAATATACTCATTAAAAGTCAACTTAGTATCAAAATGTATACCTAGGTCTTTGACTACATCGACACGACAAATATTTTTATCTTTTAATTTATAATCAAATTCCACAATAGTTCTCTTCCTGGTAAAAATCATAGCTTGGCATTTATCAGGATTAAGATGTAAGTTATTCTTAGAACACCAAACTTCAAAGGATTTCAAGTCAGACTGAAGTGGAATAGTGTCACCAACCCCCTTTACGTTCCTGTAAATTTTCATGTCATCTGCATATACTAACAGATGGGAGTTTTTAATAACATGTGTAACGTCATTAATTGCTAAAATGAACAGGAGCGGCCCCAGGTGGCTTCCTTGTGGAACACCTGATGTCGCACTAAATGGGGAGGAAAACACTCTCCTAAATTTTATTTGATACGTACGATCAGATAAATAAGATTCAATCCAGCTGACAAAACTTAAAGGAAATCCAAGCTTCTTTAACTTAAACAAAATCAAGTTATGTGGTAATTTATCAAATGCTTTACTGAAGTCAGTGTAGATGTAGTCAACTTGCCCACCAGAGTCCAAAGAGCTTAATGCAAAAGAGGTGAAATCAAGGAGGTTAGAAACTGTAGATCTGCCATTAACAAAACCATGCTGACGAGTTGTTATGACTTCACTACAGCACTCCTTAACCTGATCGTATAAAATATGTTCAAAAACGTTCGGTATTGATGATAACTTAGCCACGGGCCTGTAGTTTGAAACATCATTTTTACACCCTTTCTTGAAAATGGGGCTAATGTATGCATTTGTCCAAAATTTAGGAAAATAGCTTTCTCTAATTGATCTATTAAATAAAAAACTGAGGGGCTGACTCAACACAGAGCTGCAGTTAACTAAAAATGTCGCAGGAATACCATCAGGCCCGGAGCTGAAATCATCATTAACAGATGAAATATATTTCTCTATGAGGTCAGGAGAGAAAGATATCTCATTAACCGAAACTAAAGGGTCGTTATCCATATATCCAAAATAGTTGATTTCAGGGCTAAATAAATCCGTAGAAAATGATTCCTTAAACAAATTGGCAAACAACCCGGCTATAATTTGTGGGTCGCTAGTGAGCCCATCAACTGTTTTAAACTCAGACGGAAACCCGTCAGATTTTTTTTAGAATTAATAAAACCCCAAAAATTCTTGGGGTCATGAAGAATATTCAGCCTAATTTTATTCAAATATTCAGAATAAACTAAAGCTGACATATCTTTAAATTCAATAAACAGTCGCTGATAAGCAACAAGGTCATTTCGGTCCTGGCTACAAACGTATTTATTCCATGCCCTATTACGGCCATTCCGAATTTTTTTCAAATCCTTTGTATACCAAGGGTACGAGGAATTATTAACGTACCTCTTTGTATATGGCACCGACAATGCTATGGCAGAAAAAAGTTCACCATAGAAAAATTTAATGCAATCATCAAATGTATTGTTATTAAAAAAATTTAGTAAGTCGTCTAATTTATTTTTTAAATTTTCGTTCAATTTCAAAAAGTCAGCTTTCTTAAAATTGAATTCGTAAATATTAATGGATGAACATGCATTAGACAAATTTTCATTGTCAGATTGGTACACAATACTCAAAGGTGGATGATAGGAATCTACCGTAGACAGAGCATGGATAGCATTTCTTACAACAGCATTGCTACTATTTGTAGCCAAGACTAAGTCAAGTTGTCGTCCGTGGCAATTAGTTATACAACTTACTTGTTGTAAATTTGAAAGTATTTCGTCAACAAAAATTTGTTGTTGTCGAGTTTTTGGACAAGATGCATAAAAATATGTACCATCGTCCGAAGGAGTCCATTTTAGGTCAGGCAGATTAAAGTCACCTAACAACAAAATGTCGTCATTAGCGTCTAGTTCATTAATAATATGTTCTACGGCCATCGAAAGACATTCGTAGACATCTGCGCTACTATTTGGAGGAACATAAGTGTTAAGAATGTATAAATTAGTGTTACAATGTGTAACTTTAACACATAGCAGTTCAATATTAGATGCACAAGCAATTTCGACTAATGAACTAGTTAAATGATTTTTTATAGCTATTAAGACGCCTCCACCAACAGAAGAAATATATTCCAAGAGTCTGTCTCTTCTGAAAACTTGGAAACTATTATCAAAAAGTTCCATATTGAGAAAACTGTTATTTAACCAAGTTTCGGTAAACACGATAATATCCTCAGAGAAATTCTGAGTTGATAAAAAGATATCTTGCGTCTTGGAACGCAAACCCTTTACATTTTGATAGTAAAGGGATAGCCGTTTCAGTTTTTTGAATTGGAACGGACAGTGTGTCGGACAGTTTTATTAATTTTTTTCGACAAACGTTAATTTTTATAAAGTGATATTTCGCAAACTATTTAAGATATTTTGATGAAATTTGGTAGACGGATGCAAATCATAAATATCTTCAACGGAACGAATAGTGGGCGGAATTGGAGAAGAGGGCGTGGAATCTTTCAACAATTAAAAATTTTGATTCAATATTACTCAAAAACGGCGCCTACGATTTTCATAAATATTTTGAAAACAATACCGCCAAAAGCAGTCATCATTACAAGTTATGCCGCTATACTAGCAAATCTCGTTGAAGGGCGCGGCACAGCCCACAATATTTATAAACGTCATAATAAGAAAACTATCGTTATGAAATTTAGCATATAAGATACACTAGCTATTGGGTATCTTGTAACCAAAAGTGGGCGCAATGAAACTTGTGGGCGTGGCACCTTCCATACATGCGAAAAAAGTAAAATGCTATATTTAGTGTGCTATGAGAATTATCTTTTTGAAATTTAGTGTTGAGATGTCAGTTGCTATAAGCTATGAAACTAAATGGATTTCGATGGGATTGTATCAGTGGGCGTTGCACCTCCCGAACAAGCAAAAAATGTTAAGTGTTATATTTAGTGTGCTATGGGAGTAATCTTTTTGAGATTTGGTATAGTGGTGTAGGTTACCATGAGCTTTGAAATTAAATGAAGTTCGACGGGATTGCATTAGTGGGTGTGGCACCTCCCATACAAGCTAAGAACGTTTAAGGCTATATTTAGTGCACTGTATGAGTGATCTTATTAAAATTCGGCATAGAGATGTCGGTTACTATAACCTTTTAAGGTAAATGAATTTTGATGTGATTAGATCTGTAGGCGTGGCACCTCCCATACATGCAAAAAACGTCAATAGTTATATTTAGTGTGCTGTAAGAGTAATTTCATTAAAATTTGGTGTAAAGGTGTCGGTTACTTTAAGCTTTGAAATTAAATGAAAATCGACGAGATGGCACCTCCCACATAAGCAAAAAACGTTAAATGCCATATTTAGTGTGCTATTGGAGAAATATTTTTTAAATTTTGTGTAGAGGTGTCGGTCACTATAAGATCTAAAATTATAAGAATTTTGACGGGATTTCATTAGTGGGCGTGGCACCTCCCATACAAGCTTAAAACATTTTATGTTATATTTAGTATACTATATTAGTGATCCTAATAAAATTTGGTTTCAATATATTCAGCCTCATCCAACTTAGTTCGAGTTTTTCAACCTTTTTCAACTGCTTCATTATTTTTCAACCTCTTTCAACTTTTTTCAACATTTTCCAAATTTTTTTTGGCTTTTTCAACCTCATTCAACCTTTTTCGAGTTTTTCAACCTCCTTCAACTTTTTTCGAGTTATTTAACCTCTTTTAACTGTTTCAACAGTTTTCAACTTTTTTCAACATTTTCCATATTCTTTCGAATTTTTCAACCTTATTCAACTTTTCCGAGTTATTCAACCTCTTTCAACTGTCTCAACATCTTTCAACTATTTTCTACATTTGCCATATTTTTTCGAATTTTTCAACCTTATTCAACGTTTTTCGAGTTATTCAACCTCTTTCAACATTTCTCAACAATTTCCATATTTTTTCGACTTTTTCACCTCATTCAACTTTTTTCGAGTTTTTCAATCTCTTTCAACTGTTTCAACATTTTTTCACCTCTTTCAAGTTTCCTCAACATTTTCCATATTTTTTCGACTTTTTCAACCTCATTCGACTTTTTTCAAAATTTTAAATTTTTTTGAGTTTTCAATCTCTTTTAAATTTTTCAACACTTTTCATATAGTATTATCGACTGTATCAGTCTGTTTCAATGCTCTCAATTTTTTTCAACATTTTCGATATTTTATCGACTTTCTAAACCTCAAAACGAAAAACAGAACTAGGGTCGGTCTCCTGGTACTATACTACAATGCAGCACAGTGGATGGATTTGTATGGAACGGCGGCCATAAATAGTAATAATTGCGCTATACTCATGAAATTTGATACAGATGTTTTTAAGGTAAAGAGAACAAAAACTGGTGCTTTTTAAAAAAATCGGTTCAAGGACACGCCTACCTCTCATACAAAGGTGGGATGTGACTTTTTTTCAAAATTGGTATCAATTTTCATTAACTTGGCAATGCTTATTTCAAAAATCTTATAAGTTTTTCAATATATCTTATAGTTTTACAGTTATTAGAGAATAACCAAAAAACGGTGGCCATAAACAGTAAGAATAGCACCTGAGTCTTAAAATTTGGTGTTCAGCAGACCCGAAAATATAAGAATCAATACCGAAGAATCAAGCAGAATTGTCTTTTGGGAAGAGTTATAATCACTCACAAATAAAAAGAATGAATTCAATTCCTAAATCGGACACTTGCGACCTCTAAATATCAATATTTGTTAATGAAATTTTTTCAGGGCTTCATTTTTTTTACATAACACTAACTACTTTTTATAAAAGCAACGTATAAATCGAAAACTAGATTTTTTTTTTGGTCACCCTAATATAAATAAGTCAAAAAAACCTTTTTAAAATGAATTTTAATAGCATTTTTTAGCATCAGAAATTAATATTTTTTAAAAAAACAAAAATATTTCTTAAACTACATGAGATACTCTATTAAATAAGATAACGGGAACAAATTTATCTTCTTCGAATATAAAATAAAAAATTTGTGTTTAACATCATTTAAGACCATGAACGCACACATATAGATCCAAATAGTGTATGAAAGATGTATAAGTCATTTAATTTTACATCGAAATGTCCTGGGTCGTTATCACCGAAAATCTTTTGTTTTACAGTTGTAGATCGATAAATAAAAAAACTCATTTTAAGCTCATTTTTCAGCCTTTGGGTCAAAAGCGACTGGCCTGTTTCCAATAGAAACACTAAATTTTTTTGCAGATTTTTTTTTAAACCCCATTCTATTAGAAAAGGCATGTGGAGCGAAACATATAACACTTTTTCACATTTCAAACATTTCAGGGGTGCTCTAATAAACAGGTAATACAATTTTTTTTACTTTTTTTTGTTTTTGGGACTTTTTATAAGTTTTCTTCCTGATTCAGTCTTAAGAAAGTCGCTAACATGCCGCGAAAGGATCATATAATCAGTTCCAATGAATTGGAAAATACTTTTGAAGTGTGTTATTTTTTTGCACCTGACGAAAATTTACTGAAGATCATGATGATTACAGTCTCAACATCATAAGATTAAGATTGATTTATTTATTCCATAATTAACGGAACAATTATCAGCACCGCAAGCGACAACATTTTGTAAATCAAGATTGAAGTCTTCAATATCTACATTTGCTGAAATTATTTGCGATAGCATCAGAAGTTTCGTCAGGGTTTTCACAGTAATGAATAACACTAGTTTACAAATTTGGGGTTGATCTCGAGATCTGGTTTCTCATAGACTTTTTTCGATGTATTTTGGGGTGTAGATTCCAAAAATGGCAACAATTTTTTTTTCTTAAGAATCGTTTTCGAGATATCCTCAAAAAACCCCTTTTTCGGCACTTTTTTCATTTATTTGACTATATCTCCATAAATTTTTTTTTGACTCATAAACGATTTTCAGCATTCGAAAGATATTTGTATTCCCGTTCTAACGATAAGCTATTTGCATGAATCGGATAAGATTTGATGGAGTTACAAGCGCTCAAAATCCAAAAAAACTGACTTTTTTGGTCTTTTTTGAAAATCACTCAATTTCAATTGCTCCATTTGAATGAAAAATTTTTTCTTTTTCATATTTTTAAAATTTTTAATGAAAGACTGTTCTTTTGCAAATATTTTAAGTATAATTTTGCAAAAATCGGGCAAAAACTGTAGAAATTATTCGAAAAAACAGTAAAAAACTTGCAATAAAATTAAACGAAAATACATACGATTGTGTTTGTGTTTGGCTCTTTACTTTTATTCTCCGTTTCTTTTTAAATAAAAAACGTATGTATTTTCGTTTAATTTTATCGAATGCTGAAAATCGTTTTTGAGTCAAAAAAAAAAAGTATAGAGAGAGATATAGTCAAATAAATGAAAAAAGTGCCGAAAAGAGGTTTTTTGAGGATATCTCGAAAACGATTCTTAAGAAAAAAAAAATGGTTGCCATTTTTGGAATCTGCGCCTCAAAATACATCGAAAAAAGTCTATGAGAAACCAGATCTTTTTTCTTGTAAACTAGTGTAATAGCAATGCGGTTACCATGTTCTTTGTGAAAATAGTGAATTATCGCCGGGAAAAGCTTATAATTTCCGTTATTAGATGATGAATTCCCAACTTCTTCCAATATTATTGATAACGACTGTGGGACCAATACATTCATTACAATAGGCTCAGCTTTTGTTCGACCAAAACGTAGTTTTTTTTTTTAACTTGGAATTTAGAAACATGAGTTCAATTCATTTATTTCCACAATATTGTGCTAGGTAGCTAGGCAGTGATGGCATTTTCGTTGTAATTTTCTCAGTACATTTGCGTTGTGAAAAATATGCGTCAGTAGAAATTCAAATTTTTAGTGCATTCGGTACAATTGAAATATTTTCAATACATTTGGACTATATCTAATAATTACGTTATTTCTTTTTTTTTAATTTTAGTAAGGTCAGCTCAGTCAGAGCAATAATGTCTTCGTCAGTACTGCGAGTTTTTGTAAAGAATATTTACATTTTAAGAATGAATTTCAGTTTTATAATGAGGTTATTCCTCTAAACGCGTAGATTCCTTGAAAACTGGGTAGACAGCTAAAACCGAGAATATTTTATAGCCTCGAAAATAGTTCGAATGAAGCAAAGTTTATGAAAGCCTCGAAAACTTTCGAGTCAAATTTGATGAGAAAGTATCCTCGAAAAGTCGGAAAGTAAATCAGTGTTTCTGTCTGTCAATATAATTTGCTGCCAATTTGAAATTTCTCAAGAAATTTGCACATAAGCTTAACATAACGATTTTTAAATATGTACATATCTTAAAAGCGCGATTATCAGAATTTTTGTTTGTTTTCCTATTTGTGTTTTGTTATTTTTTATTATTTGAGTTCTTCCTATTTTGATAGGTGCTGTGGCAGCACTGACCAAACTGTCAAATTGTCATTCCCATTCTTTTGCACGTTTGCATTGATAGGGGTGTTCCCGTAAGCAAGCTCGAAAACTTTCCAAAGCTCTTAGAGTTTTCGCGTTTAAAGGAATACCCTTAGTGACTTTTAAGAGCTTTCATGTTATCAAATATGATTGTAAATATGCAGTTTTGTTATTTTCTTTGAGTTACCCCTTTTTGAATCCTTCATTTGAAAGTCATTTGTAACTAAATCTTCTATAGCTATTTTGTATTTTTTAGCTTAAAAAAATATCAATGATTGCAATGGACAGTTAAGCATGTGGCATATCCGCACTATTGTGATAAACAGCTGATCGTTGCACATTTGCAACAGTCGGACTGTGGGAACAAATGACGTCATGAAGCAAGTGAGAGGACGATATCCTGCTCAATCAGCCTGTTCTGTAGAAAAGGATCTGAAAATATAAAAAGCTAACGCTTTCATGGGCTAACAAATAAGCAAAAGCAATTATCTGTTACAAAAAGTAAAAAGCTATTTGACTGGCACGGTGGAGTTGAAATAATCTTATTGGATGAAAACCTGTTCTTCATGCAAGGCAGCCACAACCAGCAGAATAACCGTGTGTACGCAAGAAGTTTTGCGAAGCCTCCAAAAGATGAATTGACTGCTGAGCGATATCAAAACGTGACCAAAATCAAGGTGTGGGGAGCAGAATCACAAATAGGGAAAGGGCAGAAAAATTTGCCTGATTTCATCTCTGCGGAAGAATGGCCGGCTTCATCACCGGATCTCAAGACATTGAATCTTTGCGTATGGGGCCATATGCTAGGTAAAGTAAGGTCAACAAAAGGCTTAGCAATTAATGGGTTCAAGCAGCGTTCGACAAGGATTTGGAACGAAATGGAGCAGAAAATGGTGCGTGCCGCTTGCCAATCGCTTTTCAAACGCTTACGTCCTGTAAGCAAAGAAAAGGGTGATAGTTTCGAACTTCATCATTAATTTAATAAATTTTGGAATGTTGTCAACGTTTGTGATAAATAAAAAAAAATATTGTAGACGACTTTAATTTTTATAACACTTTGTTTTACTGGCAAATATTATGGGCCACACTGTACATTTACTAACTTTGTTTGAAAAAATTTTCTTATCATAGCATTTTAGTGGTTTATGATTGAATGTGAGGGTGCTGTGCTCCCTGTCGCGTTTGTTTGTGTCGAGTTTGGTTTAATTTGTTGTCACTGTTTTTATTACAATTACAGTACGCAATTATAAATTTTTATTAACCCTAAACGTATTGGATTATGTCACTTGTACTCCTTGCAACCCATATTCCATGTTCTCTCGAAAATAACTGGTATTTTAGTGTGGATTTAATTGTGGATGTCGGTTTTCAGCTAGTGGATGGTAGCTGTTTTATTAACGCAAAGTTGTTATTTCAAAAAGACATAAGTCAAACAAGTACGCTTACGTAATTATCGAATATAGGTCCCTTTAGATGAAACCATAGCTGTGGATGACTAAACATAGTTGGCCTCAAAAATTTCTTCAACATCGTCTGGATTCGAATTTGATTTCGATTTATCACCGTTTTCGTAAAATAAGAATTATCGAATGGTTTCAAATTGAACCGAACTACAGTATGCACGAAATAGAACTTCTAGCGCTAAATGCTTGAAAGAAAATAAAAAAGAAAGAGTGTGTGAGAAAAAATTGTAAAACATATTTTTTTTAAGTTGCCTGAAATTTCCATGGATTTTTTATCTCTAACTATAAGACTTTCACGCAAGTGAACCACTGAACCATATTATACGCATATTTCCGTTATTAGATGATGATTTATAGCTTCTTCCAATATTATTGATAACGCAAGTGAACCAGTAAACCATATTACACTCATATAAAATGCTTACCTTTCTATAGAATATCCAATAATTGAAAAACGTGGCTTATTTTTAAAAAATTTTCTCTTGTTTTATTTTCTTTCTCAATATTTCATTTATGTATATATATATATTTATTTATATAATATAATTTGTTGCTGTTTATATTTTTTACTTAACAAATTTTTATTTCATTTGCTTTATTTTAATTTACTGTTTTCGCTTTTGTCTTTATTTTTTTTTTTTCTTCAATTTTTGCTTTATTAATATCATCATGTTTTGAATTTTTACTATAACATTTTACTCTTTCATGTTTTTCTATGTATTCTTTGTTAATAATACAATATATTCCTTGGATTTTCCACAATAATATTTATTTATTTTTGCCTTTAATGCAATTTTATTGTTCAAAACTTTTTGCGTGTTTCTTGTTTTCTTTTATCTATGAATAAGTTTTATTCGTTACAATACAATATATTTTTTTAATTTTTTTTTTTCTCTTTATGTTAGACATTGTTACATATATAATCATATATTTCATTATATTTTTAAATATAAATATATACTGTATGTATGTATGTATTTATCAAGTTTTATTTTTCTTCGTTAATGCTTTTTGTTCAATACAATACTTGTACATACATATGTTATGTAATAATATTTGCTCTCATTTTAATAATAATAACTTGTTTTCTTAAATTTCTACAAAATATTTGCAATACTGCAGTCAATATTTTCAATACATTCTCAAACTGTTTCTTAATGTTTCTTCGTAATTTTGTATACCTATATAATTAAGTTTTTTTTTTTTTTTGTTTTGTTTTAGAGTTTTTGGTTTCTTTGCTCATCAGTTTGATTTTTTATATGTTCAATTTGATTTCAGTTAATAACGATTTTTGTTGCAATTTTTGTTTTTGTTGCTGTTTTCTTTTAACTAATCTGTCATTTTTACTATTGCAAAAATAAAATATTTCGATTTTCTATTTATAATTATTTTTGTGTTTTATGATAACATTTGTTCCTCTGCGTATTATAAATATTTTTAATTTTTGTATGTGTGCTTAACTCATGTATTTATATAGTTGTTACTAAATATTTGTATGTATGTATGTATGTTTAGGTATTTTTGCTTGCTTTAGGACTATACTTGATCATACTTCATACAATTTTTCCCAACAAATGTCTTTATTGTTAGGATGACACGATTGCATAAAATACTCAAACTCAGGGTATGCTCTCTCTACCACAACTGCACGAAAGTCGGTTAAAATGCTGTGTTCGAATTATGGCTAAATAGAAATGAGGGAAAACCTCTTATACCACACCATGGCTAAATAGAAATTTATATTATATTTATGTCGTGTCTTCACCAAGGCTTCTATAGGACTTACGGGGAAGAATCTACCTAATTAGGCAGCTGATGGCACTGCACACCCAAAAAAAGGTGCTTGGTTTTAAGCTCACTTCCTCGGATTATTTTGGCTCACACATACCGAAAATGGCATATGCTTACTAGTTGCGGTATTTGATATACACATGTAATATATAAATAAAAACATGGTTTTCAAGAAAAGAGTTCTTAAATTTTGTCACGAAAACTTTCTTTAAATCCTATCCATGGAAGCAAAACATACCCGAGAAATAAATCGTACAGTTATAAGGCATATTAAAAATCATCATATATACGAAGTAGACTCAACCATAATTAAAATATCAAATTTATAAAAATTTAAGAAAGATTGGATAAAAACTGTCTAGTTTAATAGATCTTGTTTGGAGGCTTAAATCCTTCCATGAGAGTTTTAATCTACAATTTCTAAAATTATCTGAGCTTCCCGATTAGGCAATATTTAAAAGCTCGAGTCATCATGATTTATATTAGTTCATGCTTCATTCATTATCAGTGCTTTGTAATTTCAAATGACAAGGCGCTATTATCTTTTGAAAAAGAGTTGCTGATGAAAATTTCTAATTGAGGCAAAACGTTCGTTAACGTTGGGTTATAACGCTTCCCTCCTGCCCTTATTTCACTAGACTTTACAGTCGACTGTATTAAACAATTGACATTGAGGAACATTCGAGTTCAGACTTGAGTAAGCTGTAATGTCAGCCTAGTATAGACTTAAGTATACTACATATTGTTCCGTAAATCAAGCCATATAACCGACCAAAATATATATTCGAAAATTTCTTAGTAAAAGATCAATAAATATATATTTTCCGTGTGAATTAATTATTTCAAACATAATACTTTTCGGAAATGTTTTTCTAATGTTTTGTTCGGCAAAAATGCAGATTTTTCAAATTTTGTTTACTTACTCGAAAAACAATAATATATAATTCTATAAATAAGAAAATCAATCTGGTTTAGGGGCAAGTAAATCCTCCCTTCAATTAGCTTTGACTTAGCTCTGTTGCTTTGAAATTAGTATGTATAATTACACAGAAAACGTTTGGTGAAAAACTAAATATCAAAACTTACCCAACTTACAATTGTAGCTCAACTATCACACTGAGGTTTTAAATTTTGTTAACACAAAATTGGTTTATAATTTGTTCTCCTATAATATTGCCCTTAATGCAAATTTTCAATTTAAGGCATATTACTTAAGTTAATCAACAAAATCTGAAGTTCTAGACAAAAAAGGAAGCCTTAAGGAAATTTGAAAGCACCAACTGAGTCTTGTCTTATCGTATATAGGTATGCTATACAAAATCGATTTTTGTAAATTGAAATGAATTTTTGAAATTTTTTGAAAAATCCATTTCTGAATATTTTTTCGGTGAACTTCAGATTACAGCTTGATATGCAAGCTTTAAAATGATATGCCATAACATGAGGGCAAGTAGTAAATTAAAATGTTGAGCCGCTAAGCGCGCGCTGTACTACGCGATGAAAGGCTACTGCACTGATTTTAAATTTCAGTTTTAGTTTTCAGATTAACGGCTCAAACATTATAATTAACTACTTGCCCTCATGTTATGGCATATCATTTTAAAGCTTGCATATCAAGCTGTAATCTGAAGTTCACCGAAAAAATATTCAGAAATGGATTTTTCAAAAAAATTTCAAAAATTCATTTCAATTTACAGAATTTTAGCTTTTTAATTTTTTTTAAAACTAAAAAAAAATATAAATAATTTTTTTCCCACAAAAATTTTAACGGCATTAAGCGCAGAATAAATCAAAGTTTTTTTAAAAATAAAAAAAAAAAAAAATTTAAAATATGGGTTTTTTTAAAAAAATGCAAAAATATTTATCAATTCTCAAAATTTTTGCGAAAAATTTTTTTTTTTTCAAAATCAGTATTTTTTTTCAAAAGTACAAATAAAAACCTAAAATTATAAAAACAAAAAAATATTCAGAAATGGATTTTTCAAAAAAAAATTGAAAAATTCATTTCAATTTACAGAATTTTAGCTCTTTAATTTTTTTTTAAAATTAAAAAATTTTTTTTTTTAAAATTAAAAAATTTTTTTTTTAAAATTAAAAAAAAATATAAATAATTTTTTTCTCTCGAAAATTTTTACGGCAATAATCGCAGAATAAATCAAAGTTTTTTCAAAAATAAAAAAAAAAAATTTAAAATATGGTTTTTTTAAAAAAATGCAAAAATATTTTTCAATTCGCAAAATTTTTGTGAAAAAAATTTTTTTTTTCAAAATCAATATTTTTTTTTGAAAAGTACAAGTAAAAACCTAAAAATGTTACGTTCACCAATTATTAATTGATAAAGTTTGCTGTAAGCTATGAATTTCCGAAAAAAAAACATTTATTCAGAAGAAGTACGAAAATCGTGAATTTCATACCCGGGTATCTGTGCAACAAATAATATTAGAGCAAAATCTTAAACACACTTTTATTGCCAGACATCAATACTACAATCATACCAAATTTCACCCAAATCGAAACCTCCGTTACAACCCTAGTATGTATGCATACCTTTGTTTTCAAATCTCTTAATTTACCATCCAAACATTTCAAGTCGAGAAGTCAAAAAAACAGATTTATAAATTGGGATAAAACAAGATTTGCGGGGACTTGTACTCCTATCCTGTTAGGTCTGTCTTTCAGGGATTTTTCTATTTAACTTTTAAATATCCATTTGTATTAAGCACGCCAAACTCCTTATATAAATATCAACCAAAGGTCACCAAATAATCCGCAGGCTATTTTTATGCCGCGTTGTTTTATTCTGTAGAAGAGAAGCATATCGCATTCACCCCAACACATATTGGATTTTATTAATAGCTCAGTTTTTTATTGCAATTTTACTTAAATTGAATTAGTGTTTTTGTTTGTGTTAATATTTTTTAGTACCATATGTATGTTATATAATTAAAATATTCAAACGCAGATATACTGTTTTTTGATATTTTTTCTTTGTTATGCTGTGCTTACAATTATATTCTTTTCTCATTTTCTAATCGATTTTTTTTTATATTGAATTAGATTTTGCAGTGATTCTTTTGATTATAAACGTAAAAGAATCTAATTACATTTACTATATTTCATTTTAATTGGATGTTTGGTTGGTTGGTTTTACAGTTGATTTTTGGTTGCCTCTTATTTATTTTATCATTTATTTACTAAAATTCTGCTTAACTTATTTAGCTGCTATTCCATTGAATTATTCTACTACTATTTCATTTATGTATTGTATGCATG
>OX459029.1:65806945-65906945 GCA_949775025.1 Tricholauxania praeusta | reverse complement strand
TACTACAGCTATTATAGCCTTCTTAGCTATTTAGCATTGAAGCTTTATACCAAGTAAAAAGCTTATTCAATAAAAAATGGAATAGAAAAAATTATCATGCACATTAATTTGTTATTTATTTTATAATTTTTTCTTAGCTTTATCGCACTTTCTCAACATACCCACTCACACCATGTAAAAATAGACATATAGATATTAAAATAATTATATGTATAAATTTACGTGGTCCAAGGAATAAATGTTAGAAAAAATTTACCCAGCATGCTGTGGGGCTCGGACAACACAAACAAAAAAATTCACACCACCATTAAGCTACAAATTTAGCTACAGTTAGTTTTCAGTCTAAGCTTGAGTTGACCTTTTGACAAGCTAATGTTATAAACTTCGCAATTATTAATAAGAGTTGTCATGCGATTAAAAGGAGCTGTAGCCATATAATTAGTTCTACTAACCGGTTGATAAAATAACTGATAAGAGTTACGAGTACTCCTCCGATTACTATTAAAATGTATATAGTTAAGAAGCTCTGGTGCAGCAAGAGACCCAGTTACAAGTTGATGCAGATAAAGTATATCCGCAATATTTCTACGCGAGCTCAAAGACTGCATATGTAATAACTTTAAACGATCCTCATAAGGAGGAAGGCTTAAAGGGTCAATCCAATTTAAGCCATTGAGAGCAAAACGAATAAAATTTTTTTGAATTCTTTCAATTCTATTTATATGAATATTATAAAATGGTGACCATACTTGGCTAGCGTACTCTAAGTGAGGGCGCACTATTGTATTATATAAAGTCACCGTTACTAAAGGGCTATTAAATTCTTTTGCCCACCTCTTAATAAAGCCAAGCAGAGATGAGGATTTTTTACAAATTTGATTAATATGCTCATTAAAAGTCAACTTAGTATCAAAATGTATACCTAGGTCTTTGACTACATCGACACGACAAATATTTTTATCTTTTAATTTATAATCAAATTCCACAATAGTTTTCTTCCTGGTAAAAATCATAGCTTGGCATTTATCAGGATTAAGATGTAAATTATTCTTAGAACACCAAACTTCAAAGGATTTCAAGTCAGACTGAAGTGGAATAGTGTCACCAACCCCCTTTACGTTCCTGTAAATTTTCATGTCATCTGCATATACTAACAGATGGGAGTTTTTAATAACATGTGTAACGTCATTAATTGCTAAAATGAACAGGAGCGGCCCCAGGTGGCTTCCTTGTGGAACACCTGATGTCGCGCTAAATGGGGAGGAAAACACTCTCCTAAATTTTATTTGATACGAGCGATCAGATAAATAAGATTCAATCCAGCTGATAAAACTTAAGGGAAATCCAAGTTTCTTTAACTTAAACAAAATCAAATTATGTGGCAATTTGTCAAATGCTTTACTGAAGTCAGTGTAGATGCAGTCAACTTGCCCACCAGAGTCTAAAGAGCTTAATGCAAAAAAAGTGAAATCAAGGAGGTTAGAAACTGTAGATCTGCCATTAACAAAGCCATGCTGACGAGTTGTTATGACTTCACCACAGCACACCTTAACCTGATCGTATATAATATGTTCAAAAATTTTCGGTATTGATGATAACTTAGCCACGGGCCTGTAGTTTGAAACATCATTCTTACACCCTTTCTTGAAAATGGGGCTAATGTATGCATTTTTCCAAAATTTAGGAAAATAGCTTTCTTGAATTGATCTATTAAATAAAATACTGAGGGGCTGACTCAGCACAGAGCTGCAGTTTACTAAAACTGTCGCAGGAATACCATCCGGCCCGGAGTTGAAGTCATCATCAACAGATGAAATATATTTCTCTATGAGGTCAGGAGAGAAAGATATCTCATTAACCGAAACTAAAGGGTCGTTATCCATATATTCAAAATAGTTGATTTCAGAGCTAAATAAATCCGTAGAAAACGATTCATTAAAAAAATTAGCAAACAACCCGGCTATAACTTGTGGGTCGCTAGTGAGCCCATCAACTGTTTTAAACTCAGATGGAAACCCGTCAGATTTTTTTTTAGAATTAATAAAACCCCAAAAATTCTTGGGGTCATGAAGAATATTCAGCCTAATTTTATTCAAATATTCAGAATAAACCAAAGCTGACATATCTTTAAATTCAAGAAACAGTCGCTGATAAGCAACAAGGTCATTACGGTCCTGGCTACAAACGTATTTATTCCATGCCCTATTACGGCCATTGCGATTTTTTTTCAAATCCTTTGTATACCAGGGGTACGAGGAATTATTAACGTACCTCCTTGTATATGGAACCGACAATGCTATGGCAGAAAAAAGTTCACCATAGAAAAATTTAATGCAATCATCAAATGTATTGTTATTAAAAAAAATGAGTAAGTCGTCTAATTTATTTCTTAAATTTTCATTCAATTTTAAAAAGTCAGCTTTCTTAAAATTGAATTCGTAAATATTAATGGATGAACATGCATTAGTCAAATTTTCATTGTCAGATTGGTACACAATACTCAAAGGTGGATGATAGGAATCTACCGTAGACAGAGCATGGATAGCATTTCTTACAACAACATTGCTACTATTTGTAGCCAAGACTAAGTCAAGTTGTCGTCCATGGCAGTTAGTTATACAACTTACTTGTTGTAAATTTGAAAGTATTTTGTCAACAAAAATTTGTTGTTGTCGAGTTTTTGGACAAGATGCATAAAAATATGTACCATCGTCCGAAGGAGTCCATTTTAGGTCAGGCAAATTAAAGTCACCTAACAACAAAATGTCGTCATTAGTGTCTAGTTCATTAATAATATATTCTAATGCCATCGAAAGACATTCGTAGACATCTGCGCTACTATTTGGAGGAACATAAGTGTTAAGAATGTATAAATTAGAGTTACATTGTGTAACCTTAACACATAACAGCTTATGGAATGCTATTTCTGGATCAAAACCGGGCTTGATTGTACCAGTGGGTGTGTCACCGCCCTAAATTTTAATTTTAACTGCGGCATATATCGCAAACTATACAATATATTGTGCTAAAATTTAATATGAGGATGTCGCTCACGAATATAATTTATTGAACCAAAAGTGGGCGGAATTGGAGAAGTGGGCGTGGCATATTTCAAATTTTTCCTTTCTATTCGATTTTTTTCAACATTTTCCATATTCTTTTGATTTTTTCAACCCTTCAACTTTTTCCAATATATCCTATTTATATTTGTTCGACTTTTTCAACCTCTTTCAACTTTCTTCATAAGTTTCTTTATTTTTTCGACTTTTTCATCAAATTTGAATTGTTTCAAATTTTTTCAACCTCTTTCAACTTTTTTCAACATTTTGCATATATTTTCGTCCTTTTCAACATTTTTCAACCTCTGTCAACCTTTCTAACATTTCACATTTTTTTTCGACTTATTCAACTTCTTCAACCTCTTCAACGTCTTTTAACATTTATTTAAAAGCGACTTTCAGTGCAGTGTAGGGTATGTGAGTTTCGGCCAGGCTGAAGGTAACACCTTAACTTGTTACTGTTACTGTTGTGTGACTACAATTTGTAGTTATAGCGACCCACACGCAGACGTTTTTGTGTAGAAAATATTTTACTTTTAAGTTACTTTTATCATTGTAGCAGTATTCCAAATATAAATAAAAGCAATGGTAAGCATTAACATGTATGTGTAATAATTTGACTTATAATATTTTAACTTCTTATAAATTTTATTCCCCAACTTTTTATATGATAAATATTAATATTCTGTTGAACAAAAAACTTATGCGCTTAATAAATAGCAAATATTTAGTAATATATTAAAAATATTAAAAAAAAGGTTTGTTGATCAAATGCATTTTAAAATGCTGGAATAATATTATAACTTTTACTAATATTTAAAAAATTAAAAAACCTTTATTTTGAGATTGTTTCTGTATTATTTTATTTTGGATGCATTTCGAGCAGTTTTCTGCTCATCTTCAGCAACACGACATCGGTCGACGACGTCGGCCGTGTTGCTGAAATAACATAATATTATAACGTTTACTAGGTGTTTTAAATGTATGATTATAGCCTTATTGAGATAATTTGAACCTTAAATTTTCATATTAACTTTTTTAGAAATTATTTACAATTGTAAATCAAAATGGATGTCATATGAAAAATGGCGTCAGGCTTATTTGTGACCTTATCAATGTTGTGACCGATTGTGTCTACACTGGAACCATTCAGTACAAAACTTATGTTCTGTTACCGACACAGTGTATTTAGTTAACATAACTTAATTTGCACAATTGTGCGCAAACCTACACAATAACTACACACACCTACACTACGCCCTTTGAGGGCGAAGCTGTTTAATCTTAAAAATTTCAACGTAACTCATTATTAAAAATTGGCGGCTCTAATCCAGTATTCAATATGATGAGAATCCTATGAGGAGCATTTTCAAGATATGTACACATTCAAAATGTTATGTACTAATATGTGACCGAAATGTGTCTCTAACTAAATTTGTGTACGAAATGGCCATATTTTGAGTCACTTTTAGTGATATTGTGCCTAAAATATCGTGGTTACAAACAGGTTACTTTTAAGAAGAACTGTGAAGTTATTGTTACTAAACTTTGACCCAAATAGGATCAATTTGGTACACAAAAATTACTGAAATGTTACCATATAGTCAAACTGTCCATTTCAGTATTTTTGCAGTTAATAATCGGTTAATGTGTCTCAATACAGGAATAGTGACTTTATTTACACAAAATTTAGTCACAATAACCACGCTGTGAATTTTGTGCCCTTAAAAGTTACAAATTTCTACTTGGGTACATTAGAGCAGTTCAAAATAAAAACTTTTTGATTTTTTCATGATGTGTCAGTGGATTACAATAGCCTTATATGTCTAGGATAAAGGTTAATATTGAAAAACTGAAAAGAAATATTGATTTAAGAAATGGTGCAAGTTACAGAGGTTATCAAATTTTCCAACAAAGTGGGTATGGTTTTCGGCCAATTATCGATTAGTGTTTCTTCTTCTTCTTTCGTTCTTATAAAAAAAATTGCTAATTGTCCGGACAAAAGTAAACAAGAACCGATCTTACACTTTCTAGTTGCAACACCTCAACTAACATTTTACCGCCAATCCCGTGGTACATAACTTTTAATGTACTGTTATTTGATTAAAAGAATGCCGAAACCTTATATCATTATCTTATTTCAAACTCAAGATATCTACATTCTTCTAAATTAACAGACCTGATTTTTTTCGAATCGAAGTCGACAAACTTACATATTAAGGTGATTTAAGTTTTTTGTGTTTCAAACAGTTATTATTGATCGAGGAATTTGAATCCGTGATTAGTTTTTCTTCTTTTTTTTTTCATATGAAAAAATTTAAAATTACCAGAATGTAAATTTGTGGCAAGTTCATCCGCTGTTTTCGCCCGAATTTCGTTCAGTCGCAAGCACATTTCTGGCATCCACAAAAATGCACTGTTCAGTGTGGTTTATGGGCTGGTAAAATCATCGGCCCATCGGTCACTAAAAAAAGAGACCGGATAAAACAAAATCGTCACTGACGAGCGCTACCGCACCATCGCACCATGATAACGGACTTTTTGTTGCCTGAAATTGAGGCCCGTGATGTTGGAAACATTTGGTTTCAGCACGGTGGTACGGCACACAGCGCGCGAATTAATACCTTTATTAAGAAATCATTTTGATGAGCAAATATTTTCGCGTTTCGGACCTGTAAACTGGCTCACACCTCTGGATTTTTTAACTCTGGAGTTATGCAAAGACAAAATTCTTCATCGATAAGCCAGCTACGATTCAATACTTGAAAGCCAACATTACTCGCGTAACTCGTGCACCTTACGAATGGAACACCTACGGCGTAGTCGCGGCCAATATTTGAATGAAATTATCTTTAAAAAATAAATGTCAGTGATTGTTCATTCGGGTCAAAATTAAGATTCCGACATCCAATTCTATTTTAAGTGTTTTACTTAAAATTTAAAAAAAGATATTTGAATCACCCGATATCTTAATCGATATCCACATCGAATGATGTGCGAAGCTTTAAACTTTAAATGCATTTAATAAAATCTAATATCACTTATACAGAAAAGAAAGTTATTCAGCACAGCATCACCTTCCAAAGATGTATATTTTACCTCGGACTCCACAGTGTTATTTGAAATAATTTATGTCATATTTTTGGTGCAGTTGTTGTTGCCTAAAAAATAATGTTTTCTTAAACATATCTAACCTCGAACAATAACGTTGGAATTTCACCTTTGTTTTTGATATTCTTTTTGTTGTAATGAAGTATTTACTGAACAAACTTTTCATTATATGAGGGTTAGAAAATTTTAAATTCCTTTTTCTGCGCCAATAACGAGTATCAACTAAATTGTTTTTGTAACCCACAGCATTGGAAGCAATATGAATAGGAAGAAAAAGGGAGTTGAAGTTGATGGGGACAAGTTTGTCAGGCAGGTATGGAAATGGTTGGTGGGCTGAGCAAAAGTTAACAAACTTTTGCGATTGATAAATATTTAAAGCATCGCAACAAAGCGAAATAATTGAAATAAGTGAAGCGCATCACTCAGTAGCAGTAGTAGCAGCAGCAGCAGCAGCAGCAGCAGTAGCTGTAACAGCGGCACCAATAACCGTCGACAACACAACAACAACAACAATCAACAGCAAAAATCGCTACGCATTTAGCAACACATTCATGCCGATGGTTAGATGGTGCTGCTACCAGTGTGCCTGATGATGCTCCCGCCGTAATTTCATCTACGACAAATACTTAAATCTAACAATTGCTCCCCAGATGGTGCAACGACTGTTCATCAGTGATGAGCGGCTAAGGTTGACAATGCTTTGAATATGGATAAAAACCAAAATGTGTGGCAGCATCCATTAATAATACTGATATGTACATCTCAAGGTCCTTTCCCAAACAGCTTAAGTATTAGATGTGGTTCTTCAGTATTAACTTCATTCAGTAATTTATTGTTCTTTTTTATTAATGACCTTTTGCGATTGGACATCATCGTCATTATTGAAATTTTGACCATTCAAAAAGTTTTCCAAAAAATAAAATAAAAATCTATCGTTTTTATATAGACCTTCTCTGTAATGCCACGTGTTGTGCTATGACGATCCGAATCGATTATTGCTTTGATTTGGTCGCCATTAAATCAAACTGGAACTCTTAATCTTTGAGTGAAAAATCACCAGAACGAAATTTGGCAAACCGATTTTGACACTGCCATTCTTTTGAAGCTTGTCAAGATACACACAACATAACTTTTTGTGAGCTTGCAATGCGCTTTTTCCTTTCTAGAAATAAATTCAAAATATGACGAAAATTATCCTTTTGATTTTCCATTTTTCAACAACCGCCAAACAAAAATTACACAACCGATCAATACAGTTTTTTTTTTATTGCAGGACAACTGAAGTACCAACTATCAAACAACAATATGAGTTTGACTTATCAAAAACTAGTAGTTGCCAACTAAAATGCCTGCCAGTCTGATATGAGTAATGTGTGAAAAACAATGTTCTTAAAGAGAACAACAATGTGTATGTTGTAACAATATTTTTTCAGCATTAATCTCATTATTAGTTGAAAAATTTTTGGAAAAGTTTTGGATTTTACATAGCAATCGTTTCGGAACATCATATAATCGCAATTTTTAGTTTTGCACAACGCTGCTTCGAATAATGTACACAGACGACAGATGCGATACTGTCGGTGATGCGTAACATAACGCGTCGCAGGTTGGCGCAAGCATATTTTTGGCAGCACCACCATCATGATGGTTCTCTTTCATTTCCAATTGTGTGATATTTTGCCAAACGTTGCCAATATCAGGATGCGCGCCAGTATTTTTTATGTCCCACAAAGGAGTAAGGTTAATTCTCTTTTGCCCCTGAATTGCTGGCCATTCTACTTCATTCTATGACGCCTCTTTACTTCATTCCGTTATTCCTCAATTCAATTTTGTGTTACTCATCGCTGGGGCTTAACTTCACTCTTAAGAATGCGAATGACATACCAAAGTACTCGAGATTACAGATTTTTCTACTCGTTGTGCGGCATTTGTCGAGAGTTAAGTGCTGGTTCCTTTCGACCTTCCAACCCTGACTTTTTTAGGCGTTTGCTTGACATTTACGCAGCGATAAGCGGCAGCTCCCTGCCGCACCATTGCCACATTTATATGTCGTTGCCGTTTTCTTTGTAATAATGTCACCAAATATTACTCCTCAGACATTATTTGATTTCATTTCATTTTCTTCATGATGTTTGCCTTTGGAAAAATAGCGTTGAAGAAAATTTTTGTTTTTGTTGTCTGTCAGTCTCATCGTCATTTGTGTATTTTGTCAGTTGTTTTCATTTGACAGCTGTTTTGGTGTCAAGCTTATTAGCAACAAACACCCATTCATTCGGTTTATATCCTTGCAGGCGTTTCACCACTTTGCGCAAAATTAGTTTTTATTTTAATTTGGTGCTATACTGTTTGCTGTCATTTGGCTTTAAAATGTTTGGTATTATTTTTAATGTATATTTTTTCACTATTTAGAAGGAATGTAATTTGCAGTGGAAATTGATTTAAGTCTAATATCATGGATTTGTTCGTAAGGAATTTTTATTACAAGTCATGGCGCTTAGTAATTTTTAGTCATAATAACAATTTCAACACGTCTTCATTGAAACTCTTCGGTGGAAAACTAAGAGATTTGATAAAAAGTAGAACAATTTCAACTAAAGGAATGAAAAATTAAACAGTAATAAACAATGTTTTCGTCTATTGAGGTCTACAGAACTACTCACTGTTTTTACTTATTTCAAATATCAATTATGATTTTAATTTAATGGGTATAAAAATGTTTTGTGTGATTCAAAACAACTTGGCTGTCTAATTACACAAATATCAAAGAGTATTGTTAGATCAAGTAGTCATGCTAACCCTAACTTAAATTTAACCAAGTTCATTTTTATATCACTTTTTGCAGTAAACACTTCTAAGGAGTATGCTTTATTTCACATCAGTGACTTTCAAATTATAAAAGTTTCGGTCTCTATTCTTAAGTTTGAATTTGAAAGATTTACTTTTACATTTCAGAATACTTAGAATACTGGAGCCCTTATTGTGGCAAAAAATCCGTTGGCTCATGAACTTATTTCTCGAACTAAGTTAAATCATCAGAACAAGTAAACTCTCGTTTCAAAAACTTATTGCCTTAAATATTTTTCATTCAAACGCACTTAATTTAAAATATACACATAAAAAAATCAATCAAATTAAAATCAAATTTTGTTTTTTTATTGGAAAGTGTACAAATTTTAATTGCTAATGTAAGAATCTACTATTATTAAATGAGCTAAAATTGTATGTATATAATTATATATAAATAAATAAATATGTATACGACTGAACTTTACCTCGAAAACGGCTGCAGCGATTTTGATGAAACTTACGGATTTGGTGCATATGAAAACAAAATGAAGATTGGGCTAGATTTTAAGTCCTTTAAGACTCCAACAGGGGCGTAGCACAGCCCTAAACTTTAATTTTTATAACGTGATAACTCGCAAACAACTTAAGATATTTTGACGAAATTTGGTAGACTGATGCAAATCATAAATATCTTCAATAGTACCAAAAGTGGGCGGAATTGGAGCAGAGGGCGTGGCATCTTTCAACAATTGAAAATTTTGATTCAATATTAGGGGAAGGTGGGGCTAAACCGGACACTTTTTGTTTTTTTGCAAAAATAATGTAAAAAAATTGTTCGAAACCTGGGGTGTTATATATCATTCGAAAGCTACATCCTTTAGCTACATGTTGTACATTCTAATATTTAAGTTATATGGTACACCCTATGTGCTACTTTACTCAGTAAGTTAAGCTCTCACTTGTATGAATAAGATGAATAAAGTCAGTCATATCAGAGACATGAACTAAAACACAACATGGTGTCAGATGTGCTTAAAATCTATTAAGAAAGTTTAGTGTGCAAATAAAAAGTAAAATTTAAAAAAAAAAAAAAAAAAATAATATTTTTTTTTAAATAAATTAAGCTAATTTTAATATGAAAGAAAACGATACAACAAAAAGTGAAATAGCGCAGTCCAAGCAGTCATTTGCAGTTGCTGCAACAGTGTCACCACTTAACCTCAAATTAACAAATCTTGCCTTAGCATGGAAAAATTGGAAAACCCAATTTAAAATATATATGAGAGCATCCAACCTGGAAGAGCAGTCGGACAAAAGAAGAGTAGCATTACTGTTGCACCACCTAGGACCGGACTCATTGCGAATTTTTGAGTCATTTGATGAAGATATTGACGAAATCAAATATGAAGATTTGCTGAAAAAACTAGATGCCTTTTTTGTGCCGAAAGTCAATATAGCCATGGAGCGCCATACATTTTTCTCACGTAGGCAAGGTGGAGATGAAAAATTGGATGAATATGTAACTAGCCTAAAAAACTTAAGCCTGACATGTGAATTTGGAAATCTCCGTGAGGAACTCGTTCGTGATATTTTTGTATGTGGATTATCGTTTCACATGGCCCATATAAAAGAAAGATTGCTAAGCGAAGGCAGCATCACATTGGACAAAGCATTCACCATTGCTAAAAATATTGAGGTGGCCAAAGAAAACGCAATTCAACTCCAAAATTCAAGTGAGACCGCAGTTAGTTATGTCGGTGCTGTACAGAAATTTGTTCATAGATCACCAACAACAACATCATACATAAAACCACAGTTTCAAGGTCAACATGCAAGAGCAGAAAATATGCAGTTACAACAATTATGCAAAAAATGTGGGCAAGTGCATAGAAACAAATGTCCAGCAGTCGGAGTTATATGTCATATTTGCCGAAGGCAAAATCATTTCGCAAAAATGTGCTTTTTTAAATCGCAACAACAACAATATTTGCCCCAACAGCAACTGTCAAAGAAATTTGTTGGAGGCTTGAATAAAAAAGATGAAGAGGAAGCCGATCTCTTTGTTGGTAGTCTTGTTAAATATGAAAATTTTGGTACGTTCGTCAAAACTCAAGAAGCCGAAGAAGCCGTCGTTACAGCAAAAAAATTAGTCGAAGTAAAGGAGCTTGTCGTTGGGTCAATCACTCAACATGCAGAATCGTCTTACATACATAAAATGAGAGCAGAAGAAGCTGAAAATAGTATAAATGCCAAAACAACAGACTCTAAGTCGTCTGAGTGGAGTATTGAGGTAATATTTAGCAACAACAAAAATATTAGGTTACAAATCGACACGGGAGCACAGGCAAACATTTTGTCATATGAAACAGCTTGTTTGCTACAGCTTCAGACTCTGAATAATACAAAAACAAATATTTTAACATTTAGCGGAGAAAAATTGCCAATACTGGGAAAAATCAACTTAGATTTCGCTTTTAAAAATAAAAACTATTCAGCTACATTTTATATTTTAAAAATTAAATGCAAAGACTTGATTGGTTTAGACCTCGCTATCAAAATGAATTTAGTAAAGAAGGTACATTCAATTAATTTTGGCAAAACATATTCAGAAATTTTTGAGGGCTTAGGTCATTTGCAAAATAAATGTAGTTTGAAATTAAAAGATAATGTCATGCCAGTCGTCGACGCACCGAGGAGAATTCCTTTCAGTTTACATCAGGAACTAAAGAATGAATTAGAAAGAATGATAAATTTAGAAGTAATTACACGTGTCAATGAACCGACTGAATGGGTTAGTTCTATTGTTCTTATTAAGAAACCAAATGGCAGGCTTAGATTATGCTTAGATCCTAGAAATTTAAACAAAGCAATTCTTAGACCTCATTTTCCATTTCCAAATATTGATGATTGTAAGGTTAAACTGAGTGGCTCTAAATTTTTTAGTTCTCTTGATGCAAATTGTGGATTTTGGATGATACCTTTAGATGAAAATTCCTCAAAATTATGCACATTTAATACACCATTTGGTCGCTTTCGGTTTTTAAGGTTACCTTTCGGCATTAATGCGGCTCCAGAAATTTTTCATGCGGAAATGGTTAAATTATTTGGAGACATTAAAGGATTGATAATTTACATAGATGATTTTTTAATTCATGCGTCAACATTAGAAGAACATAATGAAATTTTAAGTAAAGTCCTAGAAAGAGCAAAAAATGTCGGTCTAAAATTTAATAAAGAAAAGTCGAAATTCCATTTGCAAGAAATTAAGTTTATTGGTCATATTTTTAACAAAGATGGTGTTAAGCCAGATAGCGAAAAAGTTAAGTCAATCTTAGAAATTCCCAATCCCTCTGCAGTACCAGATTTACAACGTTTTTTAGGAATGGTCAATTACTTAGGCTCTTTTATAAATAACTTGTCATCAAAAAATAAACATTTACGAGAACTATTAAAAAAAGATGTTGAGTGGCATTGGAGTACAGTTCATGAAAAAGAACTTGAAAATCTTAAGCAAGAGTTAACCAAAACACCAGTTCTAACGTATTTTGACCCAAACAAGCAATTGATTCTTTCAGTAGATGCATCCAAATTTGCAGTCGGTGCTTCAATTTCACATGGAAGAAATCCAATTGCATATGCCTCTGCATCACTCACTGATGCTCAAATAAATTACGCCCAAATTGAAATAGAACTCTTTGCCATACTCTTCGGTTGCTCTCGTTTTCATCAATACGTTTATGGTTCACAAGTATTAGTTGAAACAGATCACAAGCCTTTGGTATCTCTGTTTGGCAAGCCTCTTTACAAAATACCAGCCAGACTTCAAAGATTTATGCTTAGGCTACAATGTTATGATTTAACAGTCCAATATAAGCCAGGTAAATATCTTTACATAGCAGATACACTGTCTAGAGCTCCATTGAAAGAATCTGCTTTAGCTGAAGTTGATGAAGATATTTCGCTTCACTGCAATTTACTCATGTCACAGATGTCATTCTGTTATTCTAATTTAACTGAAATTCAAGATTCGACAAAGTCAGATCAAACTTTTCAAAAAATTATTGATTACATTAAAAATGGCTGGCCTAGATATAAAAAATCAATTGATAAAAATGTTATGCCATATTATAAAGTCAAAGATTATTTATCATTAGTTGACGGCATTTTGCTCAAAAATAATAGTCAAATCTTAGTTCCGAAAATTCTTCGTAATAAAATATTAGATCGCTTGCATGAAGGGCATATGGGAATACAACGTTGTCAAAGCCTAGCGCGACAGTCTGTATATTGGCCCAATATTCACAATGACATTTTTAATAAAGTGTCAAATTGTGAAGTTTGTACTAAATATCAAAATTCTAATCCTAAACAGGAGTTAATGTCACATGAAATAATAAGTATCCCGTGGTATAAAGTCGGGTGTGACATATTTGAATTTAATACAAAAAAGTATTTACTTGTTGTAGATTACTATTCAAAGTATATTGAAATAGACTTATTAAGCTCTGGATATTCAAGCGGCCAAGTGATTAAAAAATTAAAGTCAATTTTTGCCAGACATGGAATTCCCCAAATTTTTATTTCTGATAATGGTCCACCCTATAATTCTAAAGAGTTCAAAGAATTTTGTAATGAATGGGAAATAGAACATCAGACTTCTAGCCCATACCTACCCAGATCAAATGGTCTTGCAGAAAGATCAATTCAAACAGTAAAACAATTCTTAGTCAAGTGCCAAGAAAGCCTGTCAGACCCTTATATGGCGTTGCTGCAATATAGGACAACTCCTAAAGGTAATTTACCTAGTCCAGCTGAACTATTAATGTCAAGAACACTAAGAACGAAAATTCCGTCAGTCAGTCAAAATCTAAAGCCGAAAGTTATCAATGAAAGTCAATACAAAAAACAAGTCCTTAGTCAAAATCAAAAGTCTTCAAAAGTATTCAATAAAACAACAAGAAATTTAAAGCCAGTCAGTCCCGGAGAAAATATTAGATTTAAAAGATCACCTAATTCTGTTTGGTTTCCAGGAGTAATTGTTGAGAAATGCCAAGAACCCAGATCGTTTATTGTTCAAGACTTAGATGGCTCATTGTATCGCAGAAGTCGAGAACATATTTTAAAGAAAACCGATGTAAATATTGACTTCGACAAAGTCAATATTAACTCTGATGAAGTCAATATTAATTCTGAAAAAGAAAATACAAATGAAGAAAATAAAATTAATAAAGAAGAATTTTGTCAATTGGATAAAGATGTAATTGTAGAAAATAAGTCAGAAGAAGGAAACAACAATCACGATGAGAACTATGTCACAAGGAGGGGAAGGAGAGTAATCCCACCCATCCGACTAAATTACGAAAAAATGAATTCTTAATTTAATTTATTCTAAGTTTACAAAATAAAAAAATATATTAAACTGAAATGTAATGAAACATTTGTAACTTTTCTTAATTTTATTTATAATTAATTTAATTTTATTTTTAAAGAAAGGATGATGTTGTACATTCTAATATTTAAGTTATATGGTACACCCTATGTGCTACTTTACTCAGTAAGTTAAGCTCTCACTTGTATGAATAAGATGAATAAAGTCAGTCATATCAGAGACATGAACTAAAACACAACACTACAAATCGCATATCGTTTGATGGTTTAATATGTGTTCAGTTTGGCGTGAGCTCATTCAGACTATACCAACCTCGAAATCGAAAAAGCCGAAAATGGTTGGGCTTAACCGGACAGGGGGTGGGGCTAACCCGGACAGTCGTGCCAAAACCAAAATCAATAACAAACATGAAGGCACATTATGTTTAAATGTTATTGAATCTTTATTGATGTATTTCGATGTGTTTCGTACAAGAAAAGATTGTATTTGATTGAAAAAATGTTGATTTTAAATGCTAAACGCAAAATGATGATGAAAAAAATTTAGGATAGAAAAATGAAAATATTTTTTTTCAACGAAAACTTAACGGAAAATCGGAAAATATTGAAATTCATTCAAAATCTTCATCTGGTTTTCTTGATCCGATCTGCCTATGTTGCTCGCTTGACACCATGCAATTCTGATGCATCTCGAATCGGCTTTTTATCACGAATCACCGAAATAACAGCTAATTTAATTTTTTCCTTATCGACTGCAGGCATTTTACGTTTTTAATTACGCACCATTTGCTGTGAATAACTTAAAATAATTAATATCAATGTTTATTGTGCTTTAGCTATGTCGTAAAAACATTCAATGTGCTTCAGAAGTGTTTATGAATAACAAACACGAGTTTAAAATGACAAATAAGATGTCCGGTTTAGCCCCACCAAAAAGTGTCCGGTTTAGCCCCATCGTGTCATTTTTTTAACTCGATCGAAAAACGTTGATAAAAAATATTTTAGCATAAGAACCACTAACACCTTTCTATTCAGCACATCTTAATTACCTAAAAACACTCACCGAATATTCTGCGCACTTGTATATTAATTTCATGTGTCTGCACTCTTCGACGACTGACGCTAAACTGAATGATGAAATATCATCGACACTTGGGAAGTTAGTAGCTTACGACAGGGTGCGTTCATCGCGGATATGGCCGTTCCGATATTCAAAGTATATAGTTTTTGATTAATCGCGACTGTCCGGTTTAGCCCCGCGTCCGGTTTAGCCCCACCCTCCCCTCCTCAAAAACGGCGCCTACGATTTTCAAAAAAAATTTTGAAGACAATACCGCTAACAGCAGTCATCATAACAAGCTATATCACTATGCTGGCAAAACTCGTTGAAGGGCGTGGCACAGCCCACAATATTTATAAACGTTATTATAAGAGAACTAACAACGCAATTATTATGAAATTTAACATGGTATACTGGATATACTGGCTATTGGGTATCTTGTAACCAAAAATGGGCGCAACCACACTTGTGGGCGTGGCACCTTCCATACATGCGAAAAAAGTAAAATGCTTTATTTAGTGTACTATGAGAGTAATATTTTTTAAATTTGGTATAGAGATGTCAGTTTATAAGCTTTGAAACTAAATGGATTTCGATGGAATTGCATCAGTGGGCGTGGCATCTCCCATACATGCAAAAAATGTTGAGTGTTACATTTAGTGTGCTATGAGAGAAATTTTTTTGAAATTTGGTGTAGTGGTACCTCCCATACAAGTTTAAACCGTTTAATCTTATATTTAGTGCATTATATGAGTGATCCTAATAAAATTGGGTACAGAGATGTCAGTTACTATAACCTTTTAAATTAAATGGATTTGGATGGGATTACATTAGTGGGCGTGGCACCTCCAATGCATGCAAAAAACGTTTATAGTTATATTTATTGTGCTGTGGGAGTAATTTCATTAAAATTTAGTGTAAAGGTGTCTGTTACTATATACTTTGAATTGAATGAAAATCGACGAAATTGCATCAGTGGGAGTGGCAATTCCCATATTAGCAAAATACGTTAAATGTTATATTTAGTGTGCTATTGGAGTAATATTTTTGAAATTTGGTGTAGAGGTGTCGGTTACTATAAGCTTTGAAACTATATGAATTTTGACGGGATTTCTTTAGTGGGCGTGGCACCTCCCATACAAACTATAACGTCAATGCCATGTTTAGCAAACTATAGGAGTGATCCGAATAAAATTTGGTCTCAATATGTTCAGCCTTATTCAACTTAGTTCGAGTTTTTCAACGTCTTTCAACTGCTTCATTATTTTTCAACCTCTTTCAACTTTTCTCAACGATTTTCTACATTTTTTATATATTTTCAACGTATTCAATATATGTTTGACTTTTTCAACCTCATTCAACTTTTTTCGAGTTTTTCAACTTCTTTCAACATTTTTCATCCTCTTTCCACTTTTCTCAACATTTTCCAAATTTGTTCTACTTTTTCAACCTCTTTCAACTTTTTTCGAGTTTTTCAACCTCTTCCAACTTTTCTCAACATTTTCCATACTTTTTCGAGTTTTTCAACTTCTTTCAACTGTTTCAACATTTTTCAACCTCTTTCAAATTTTCTCAACATTTTCCATATTTTTTATATATATATGAACAGCCCCTAAGGCTTAAGCTTTTTATTTGTACGGCGACAAATTCGATTTGATATTTGACATACTATTTTCTACTATTCATCGCTACAGAGATTTATGTCTTCCTCTACATCTATCGCACTGGGAGTTCCACCAAAACGCTGATCGACAAGTTTTCTAGCATCGTTCCTGATCGTATGGCCTATTCATTGCCAGCATCTTTTAGTAATCTAAGTTGAGATAGAAGTATGGTTGGCAACCATATGAAGTTCGTAATTCGAGAACATACGTAGCCCCCAAAATTCCTTAATACTTTCTTCAATCCGGAGCTTCAGAATATTTTTATGCATCCTTATATTGCGGTGAAACAGATTGAACATTTCATTTTAATATTCGTAGTTTCGTGTGTTTGGTTCCAATCTTTGAGAGTAGTTTTAGTAGATAAGTCATTTAGATGATACTGATCCTCTATAATTCCTACATCGATATTTTAAAAACTTTTATAAGTTTTCCTTTTTTCAAGTAGGAAGTAAAGAAGTGATATGACCCTTTTAAGTATCATGATGAAGTTTGTATTAGTGGAAATAATTTTTTTTTATATATGGCTTCATTATTTATTTGGTAACTTTTGTGAGAAATATTTTAAGGTGTGTGCAGCGTACTTTCACTGAATTCGTCTATTTTCATTCCAACAATTTTTAATTAATGTATTAATCAATGTACGTGATTTCATGAAATTATCTCGCTTATCGTGATTGCCGCAGATGGACAGACTTACATATAATTTTATTTTCTAGCGTTGTACCAATATTTTTGCGTTACACCGAATGAAAAAAATGGACATACCGTGCATGTTGGGTTCAAAAACTCCAAAAGCCCAATTATGTTTTTTCTTGAAAAATTTTTACCTTCAAATTAGAAAATTTTTTTAAAAATTTTCGTTTTTAGTTCAACTGGGGACTGGAAATCAAAATAAAATTTTGCTTTGATGTGGCATTTTAAGTAAATGATTTCACAGAAAAAATTAATGTACTAAAAAGTCTTTTAGCTTATCAAGCAATAGTTTCGAAAATAGAATTTTATTTATTTTATTTAATTTTCACGTACTTTTCGGGCTATCGAAACTATAGTTCAAGGTCAGGTATTAAAAATTCTATGTGAGGTTTTCTTATGGAGAGTCAATATCATATCTTAAGTTATTTCAAATATTCGCTTTAGACGCAATTCCATCCAGAAGTTACTGTCAAACTCAATGTAAGCAAAAATAGCAATGTCCTTCGAGTTTTTGGCGAACAAATTTTATATTTTCACGGAGTTTCCAATTTTTTAGTTTATTTGAACATACGAGTAGTCAGTCTTTCAATGAAGTAATTTCTGTTGCCTACTAATAAATCAACGTTTTGGCAGCCTTAAGCTAAGTTTTAATGAAGCGAAAAAGTTACAGTTGACATAGAAAGTTTTATTTCTTAGAGGGGAGTAAGATACCTAACAGATGTTCAAACTCAACCTCCACCTTTCTTAGTTCACTTGTTTTCTTTGCTTACCCAGTTGTGCTGCAGGCAAAAGTGGAAACTTTGTAATCTGTTACAGAACTGCCCCATGGGTGAACACGCTGTAGTGAGTGCTTGCTCCAATTTATGCATGTTCATATGATTAATCCGACTGAATTTGCTTATGTGTATGGGTGTGTCTGTTATAGCCAGCTTATTTTAAATAACAAGCTCACCTAACCACACCACCATCAAATTTTAAATTCGCTAAACAGAACAAAACAGAACCTCGAACGTTCCAATACAAGAACCGTAATTACAGTGTAATTAAAATTTGGTTTTACAAGTTTACTTAAATATTTTGCATGTATGTACTTACAACAAAAACTGCAACGGTAAGAAACAACCACAACACAAAAAAATTAATACGGGTATAACAGAAATCGAGATTTTCAGGATACGAATTCATATCATATATTACCGGCTCCATTAGTATTTCTATGCTATAGTTGAAAATGCTATATTTTGTTGGTGTTATTGTGGATTATAGTTGGTGGTATTGTTACCGCTGAATTACATGCAATGTAAATATGTGAACTAAATAGACTTAGGGGTATTTACTAATTGATGTCGTTTAGCCTTGCCAATTGAAAATCATTTCAACGGTGTTTCTTGAACTAAACTTTTTTTCGACACTTCCTTAAAGGCAAATTTCCAAAATGCCTATAAAGGTCCTCCCTCGGTCAAGCTTTTTTGCAATATCAATTCTGTTTTATCCAACATTTTAACGACAGATTCGAAAATCGATAACTGAGAAAAGTTTTCACGACAAATTATACTCTCAAAGCATCACAGGTGAAAATATAAATGCTAGAATTGTTAAAATATTTCAGGAAATAAAATGATGCAAGGCGAAACTAATAACTGTTCAATTTGGACCCTAGGTTTCCTGTGTGTTGAGATAAGTTGTAGAGTACAACATACAACTCAAGCACGCTTCAGTGTAATCTCTAAGGGTAATGATAAGTTTGTTTATTATCCTGATTCTAAATACTCCTATTGAAAAGGCGAAATTACAAGAAAAAAACAATATTTCCATTGAGAATGTAGGTATGTGTTTGCGTGTATGTCATTGCACCACATACTTTGTTTGCCAGTGTATTTAAATTAAAATGCGATTAAAAATGTTGAAATGTGAAAAAATCGGTCATTGCAGCGGCTCGTTGAGGGTAGCATTGCACTTAATTTTTTCCTATTGCTTCGTAGGCCATTTGTTTAGAAAAAAATTATATTGCAATTTACAACAAAAAAGTTAGTTTAACCTCATGGACTCTTTGTTAGTAGTAGCAGGAGGGTTTGTATTAAGTACTTATTGTTATTTAAAAGTGAAAGGAGCTTGCATGATTTATGCTGCCGCTGCCTTTGGTGAATTGCTTCGTGCTGCGGGGCAATTAATCTTAAAACAAGTATTGCTGTTTTAACCGGAGAATGTAAAGAATATATATAGTTATTTTGAGATACTGAAAAGCTTTCAAAAATCGATTTCTGTCGTAATTTAAGGAATTTGACAAAAGAAACTTGATGTAGTACATACTCATTCATTAGGGATGTTCACAAACCATAGTCGAGTTCTCTTTAAATATTATTATAAAAAAAAATAAGTTCTACATTTTTATTATTTAAAAAAGTTGGAAATTGGCTAAGCCAAGGCGACTTGGAAACAAAAAAGCAAAATAACGAAAAACAGAATTTTTTTTGCGTTTTAGTAAATTTTTTGTTTTTCGTTTTTCATATGAATTTTACTTTGAAACAAAGTGGATGCGCCGTTCCCAGGTTTGATCTAGGAAACTGAAGTTTTGGGAGAATTTTTTTCAAACCCGATTCTATTATATAGGCATATACGATCGAAAATTTAAAAAAAATAATAAAAATACCTACTTCGGGTGTAGTTTTTCCGCATTTTTAGTCACACAAAAAATGTGGGCGTGGTTTTACAACAGTGAGTGGCGTCCCCCATTCAACTAAAAATCCCAAAACGCTATACCTTGACACTTGGCAGACTTTTGCTACGTTTCAGTTAGTCGGTTTTTTCGTTAAGTTTCAACTAAATTGGACTCTGATCGCGCCGTTTACAGGTTTGAGCTAGGAAGCTCAAATGTTGGAACAATTATTTTTATTCCTCAAGCTAAAATATAGGAAAAAATAAATGAAATCCCTCTCCAAAAGTTTGAAAAAAACACCTATTGTATATGTCTTACCGGCCAAATTAGTTTTAGAATAAACTAATTTTTCCTAGGCTATCCGAACAAGGATGAACTAAAGTTATTATTTACTTTAACGGCCTACTCCCGATTTTCTTGAAATTTTAGTGTGTTAGGGTAAGTGGGAGTCCTTCGGCCGCGGCTCAGGACTTACATCCTCCAATATGTCTAATGCCGTCTTCACGGATGCCTTCGGGTGCGGCTCACTACACTATGTCCAACACAGGCTTCGCTAACAGTCCGGCGTAGGATATATTACAGTGAACCTCGGCCGAAGTCCTCCACAAAGCCACTGTTGGACATATAAAACCTGATTCGCGGCCGAAGGCCCCCCACCTACCCTAAAATATAAAAATGTTCCTAGGCTAAGCTGGTTTATGCTAACACGCTTCGGGTGTTGTTTGTCTATCTTTTTATGAATTTTTATTTGGCGAATCTTCTGGCGCCTTCAAATTTAAGTACGATTTTTGGCGACATTTGCGCGATGTATAGGGGAATTCGCGTTCAAGTTAATGGCCAGTGCTTGTACATATCGGTCATTCTTTGAATATGTAATAGCACACCGTTTTGACTATTTCCTCTGACATTTTTGATTTTTATGTATTTCTTAATGCTTATCCAAAGGTGAATTTTGATCATATTTAAATTTCAAAAAATTTATTTTCAATAATGTTATGATTAATTCAAAATTTGACTGGAAAATTTTCTAAAACAGAATATCTCAAAAGCTATGGGGAATAGAATCAAAAATCTTTATACCAAATCCATTTCAAACCCTGCAGAAGGATTATTTCATGTTACGAAATTGGATACCGATTAAATATGTTAATTTTCAAAGTTCATAAAGATTCTGACAGAGAATAAAAATTTCTATTAGAATCAAAAGGCAAAAGTTAATTATTTTGATTTGGATGAAAATGCCGCTTTTTTGAAAAAATGTTCAACCTAAAATGAGCATAACTTAAAATGGGCATAGCTTAGTAAGAAAATTTTTTTAATTTAATCGGAGAAATACGGGTCTCTTTATATCCTTTAAATCGGCATCCAATTCCGTAACATGAAATAATCCTTCTGCATGGTTTGAAATGGATTTGGTTTTAAGTTATTTTTGTTTCCAAATAAATAGTTCACTTAAAATAAATTTATTTAAACACTAATTTTTTATTTATAAAAGTGTTTCTCAAAATAGTTTCGACATATGTAACATCTTCTTCTTTTTATTTTTCGGTGGGTCTTGTCATGAATGAACATTTTCGCGAATTTTTTCCCAAACTCCCTGGTTTGCAATCGTAGAAGATTTTTTGGGAATGAGAAAAAATTACCTGGAAAGTAAAGTTATCGGTAATGATTCGGGGAGGGAATATTTTGACATTGTTGTAAAAATTTATTCTCCAACTCTTTAAGAGGCAATTTTAAGCAAGAATGAATAATGTAAGTATTAAATTGTATTTTTATCTAAAAAAAATTATTTGTAAAAACGTCACGACAGTTAGTCGCTCCTGTCGAGCAAATACATGCTTACATATCGAAGTGTCTATGCCTAGGCGATTTTGCGTAGTGCGACATGAGCGTCGGCACGCTACGAAACACCGATGCTTGCTACAAAAATCCAAGTCGAAATTATTTTGAACTTGCTTTGAAGCTTGCAGTTACTTAAAGAATAATCGATAGAAACTTCAATTACAATATTATGAAATGAAACAAACTAGCGACACAAGTTAATTTGTGAAAACAACTCGTTGTGCTACATAAAACATAAGCAAAGTTTTTCAGGTCACCAAAGATACTTGGAACACAAAATTTGAAGTGCTTTTAATCAAAACTTGAATGGATCTTCTGTTTATTTTACTCGTTCGTTTTTAATACTAAATTATTTACTCACTCAAAAGAAAAAAAACAGTTTATAACATCGACAAAATGAAGATAATATCGAACTAAAAATGTCATTAAAATTTGTGAGAATCTTTTTCCCTTACTCAAATAACATGTTGTATTCGGGGAATTAAAACATAATTGATGAAAAGTAGTATATCCCATTCAAAATATAGAGGCTTAAAACTTTGTTGTCTTTTTTTTTTTTGTAATCTGTGCAGTACCTTTGTACTTTATTGTGACTTATCAAAATTCACAGCGTCAAATAGTGCGACTCATTGTGTATATTCATAAGAACAACATCGATCGTAGTTTTTAAGGAATCATAATAGTAAAAAGGACGAGAACAAGAATGATAAAGTCTGGTCAATATCTCGTTCTCGGCGGATGACGACATTTATCGGTTCTCGGTCAACCATCTGAAACCATACACGCGGATTATTTCATGTTACGGGATTGGTTGCCGATTATATATGTTGTTTTTCAAGAGATATGAGGGGACCCATATTTCCCCGATTTGATTAAAAAAATTGTTTTATGAAGTCATGGCCATTTTAAGTTATACCCATTTTAGTTAATTTGAAATTTTACAGTCAATTGCAGTAACCAATATTCATGTGAAATTTCACAAATCGGTTAATGCTTTATAAACAAACATGACAAAGACAACAAATGGAACAATTTAAGGCTGAAAATTGTTTCAAAAAAGCGGCATTTCCATCCAAACCAAAATAATTAATTTTTGTTTTTTGATTCTTATAGAACTTCTTAATCTCTGTGAGAATCTTTAAAAAAATTTCAAAATGGTTTACCACTTGAAAGCTCATTTTAAAGAGAAAGAACGGTACTAAATGATCTTATTATTAAAAATAAACTGAAAGTAGTAGTATCACAGATGGCTGGCAAGGTTGAAACAAAAATTTAAATATTTTTTTTGGTAAAAAAATTTTCCTCACCTTAAATGCCTCTAAGCGCGCATTAAACTCATATCATCTCTTTCTTATATTAGTACAAGTCCAAAATAAAATTTTAAACGAAAAAAAAGGTGGGGTTTTTCAGACAATTAGCTTTGTTTTTTCTCATAAAAAGCGCTATAACTCTGCCAATTTTTAACCATTTTGAAATGCCGCTTTTTTGAAACAATTTTCAGACTAAAACGGGTATAACTTAAAATGGCCATAGCTTCATAAAAATTTTTTTAATCAAATCGGAGAAATACGGGTCCTCTTGTATTCTTTGAAAAACAACATATAGAATCGGCAACCAATTTCGTATCATGAAATAATCCGCGTGCATGGTTTGAGATGGATTTGGTCTACAGTTATAAAATTTGCATTCTTTCCTCAACGATTTTGTTTTAATTAGATTTTTCAGTTTAACTGGCTAGTAGGAGGATTAATCTTGTGGGCCTTGTAATTGTTCTCCTGTAAATATAACTTTTATAGCTATGAATATTTTGATAGTCGAGCTGTTTGCATGATACTCGTATATCTGATTGTTGGAAGAAAATTTTTCCACCAGTACAAGGATATTCTCAGCATATGCAACAAGTTTTATTTTATGGTTTTTCAAATTATGCCTCTGGTTGCGGTTTTCCTAGTTTCCAACAAGCCCATCGTCAATTCAATCATTCCGTGCCGCATCATATTTATATACAATCGAAGATCAGTCTGTTAAGTCAGGCGTTCACTAATCCAATGTGGATTGACTCAGGCTTAACATTTTTGAAGGGTTCTTCTTCGTTGAGAAACTAATTCGACGAAAGTCCGTTGCTCTGTTGTGATTCACTTTCTCTGCATTGCGAATAAAAACCACTGTCACTTCTCTCCAAGAGAGAAGCTTTAAGTCTTAACCAGCTGTGGCTTAACGGGTTTCTCTGCATGCTGTAACGTTATTGGAATGATTCAATTCAGTCATGCTGGTTTGTATGGTTTCATTGAATTAATAATCCATGCTACCTTATATTCTTCGCAAGGTCAAACAGCCCTATGTCTGATTCTGCTACTCAAAGATGTCTCAGAAGTGTCTTCAGAGGGTTATATAACTCGGTAGCATACTGATCATTCAATTTTGTGATAATCTCCTAAGTTTACGAAGTTCTAGTCGCATGGCAGTTGCTAGGTTCTGTAATTTTAATCCCAACAATGAAATCTCCGGGAATTTTAGCACCTCGTCTGCTCGATACTGAGTATCTAATCAAAACTTTTATATTAAAAGGAAAGCCTTACACTCTAGGGAAAACCATTTAGGGAGTGACACCCAATAGAGGAATATACTCTGCTTTTTTACGGTTTTTTTACAATCGTACGCAATACCTTCTTTATGGAAAGTGAAGGCAGAGACGTTGCTAGGATGGGATGTGCGATTCAAATTTCGTTAGCTTTTTGGGAGCTTTGTGGTAGTTAATGGTATCACAGAGCCACTCACATCACGTTAATATGAAAGGCAAGACTCACTTTTGAGTGAAGCCCGTTCTATCAAACTAGAATTGAATTTGCTCATCAAATTGAATATGACAGGAACTGCAATTTTTTTTTATAAAACTAAAGTTACGGAAAACCATAATATAAGGTGCTTAGAAAGAAGGAGGAGTAATTCATGCTAAATTACTTTTTCAAAACAATATGTTTCATTCTAAGCCCTATATAGTGACTTATTCGGTAGCTAACTAGCTAACCAATCGTAGACCTGCGCCAATATTGAAAAAAAAAATTAACATGTCGCGCTATTTTTCTTAATTTACTATCATGAACATATGATCAAACTTATTAACAATTTTTGTGTATCGAAATTTAGATTTCGAACCACTGATACCTTATTTCTAACCTCTATTTAGTGTTTGATGCCAAATTTCTTCAGAAGTGAGCAACTTAAACCACAAAAATTTTCATATGCCCGCACATCACTTAAGCATAGTAAACCGTAAAGGATGTCATGCAAAGGAAACAAGGATGCAATAACGTTGTCAAGTATAGTATGCTGCAGTATAAATATGTCATAGTCATATAGAATGCAGCTATTTGAAATTGTTGCTCTTCTGACTTCAGCTGTTGCTACAAAAGATGCTGAAGTCTTTTGATTCCTTGTTGATTTTATGAACAGTATCTTGGTTTTTGGTTTCAGCCACCTACTTAAACGAAAAAACAAAGAAATTGTTATTGTTTTTTCCAATTACATTGTGTTTCAGTGTGGTGTTTTAGTACATACATAGATCCAGAGGTGTGAGTATGTATGATTTTGTGGTTGTTTTTACATATGTGTGTTAGTGCATCCTTTCTGGTGTATGGTATCAATTTAACATGTGCTTTTGACATTTGAAGCATCGCTGTCAAGAGCGTCTGCAAGACTAAAAGTGTAAGTTAAACACGCACTTGACTCTTCTTTGGTAATTTAATCATTTTCAAATTTTATATTTTCAAGCAACGGAAATTTGTTTTAAATGAAACTTAAACGGTTCAACGAAGAGTTTTTCAAGTGTTAAACTACACTATATTTTAAGACTTCGTACCTTCAGTTATCTTAAAAGAGATTTATTTCAGAACTTAAAGCTTTTTCCGTTTTGTAATTTTACTGTTGTACCCCTCTTTGAAATCTAATTTATCCTCCAACTAAAGTGAAGCAATGTCAGGCAACTTAATTTCTAAGTAGTTTTTACGAACATTACAAAGAAAATTGTGAAATTTTCAATTCCAAAAACTAGTTTAGTTTCTGATAGATATTAATCATCAATTACTACATAAATTGTTCATTGCACGCAAAAACTTTTTTGGGCTTTCGCTTTGGGGTTTCGCTTCTAATTTTTGTTAGTTTTCAAGGAACTTAAATAATTTTGGTTCGATTGAAAAGCTGACAAGAAACCGGGCAGCTGCTCAGTACTTTTTAAAAAATCCTTTGAAAATTTTACGTAATATATGAACCTTTTTCAACCTGGAACCTGGCTTTCGAAAAATGACTTCGTTTTTTGAATGAACAGGAGGGACATTAGGAGGGACACCCTTTACTGAACAAACTCTGCTCGGAACTTTATAACGCGAAGATCTCTTAAAATTTAACCATTTTTTTTGGGTTGCACTGTTCGGTTTTTGTGGTTTCTGAATGTTCGACCAAACTGTCATTCAGCATAACAAACTCAGCTCGGAGCTCAATGACCAATGACCGGACATTAAAGCCATCTTATCACTCCAGCATGACAGGAAGCAATTTGTAAGAGATCTTATCTTACCATTCTAAAGAAAGTGCAGGAGCAAGTAGTTCTTCAGCTTAAAAATGATAGTACAACGAACAATTTTGGATCTGTATCGTTCTCGTCTCGTTATCGTCGAGTTTTCTCGGATATCCTCTACAGCTTGGTTTCAGTACTAAGGATAGAAATTAAAATGTTTTGTTACATGGAGGAGCCACGATCTATTGCCCAATCCCCTTCATATCTTGCGAGTAGCACAATATACATCACATATGCAGTTTCACAGTATATTCCAAGATATAGCATTTCAAATGTTTTCGTTGTGTGAAGGGTGCCAGGCCCTATTGTCTTATGAGGTAATTAGCATAGACAATGTACATACATATATACATCTCAGCGTTACATTTCAAAATACTTGCTACTATAAGACCCAAGATATAGTATTTTAAAAAAATAAATAATAAAACAAACATTTTTTTTTTTTTTTTGAAACGAGTATGACGTAAGCAAGCTTAATATTTAAAGAAAATGAGAAAGTTTCGCCGATATCTAGTTTTCAGCGACAATGTAGTGTTTATCGTTCGTTTAAGCACTACATTGTACGATAAACACTACATTATTACCGATAACGAGATATCGGCCGAACTTTCTCGTTGTCGTCCTCGTTCATACAAAAAATATTTTTTTTTAATATCGTCTCATTATCGTTATTACATTTTTTGTGTGAAATTAATTTTTATTTGTACTTATGTACAATATGAGGCATTGCTCGTTAAATCTGACACTATTTTGCTTTTACATCTCTGATTTTTTTTTTTAACTTTTTTTCTCTTAGTACTGATTTTTTTTTAGCAAGTCATTCAAGAGATATAAATTTGTGGAAGATTACGTTTCACTTATTTTCAAATGCTCATTACTCTACGAATAAACGGCAAAAATGCACTCCTTCAAAATGTTCGTTATCAAACGTAGTTCTTTTCATAAAAAATATCGAACAATTTTTAATCAAAATTTTTTCGGAGGTTTTCAAGTTTCAAAGATAAATCTTCATTACTAACGTATGTAATGATCGATTTTCTTCAATATTGATTTTAAAAATCTGTTATTCACTTAGTAGATTTTAAGACTAGTGTGTCAATGATCCAACGTTGGGATCTAGTTTTCTTCGAGCATTCAAATGTTTTGTTAGATGTGGAAGTACAAATTCACATAATATGTTAAAAATATATATGTAGCTATGTTACTGTACTCACAATTGTTAACAAAAAAAGGTTTTTTTGTACGCAAAAAACAAATAATAAAATATCAAAGCAAAAAAGCGAGCACATATACATATGTATCCCTTCTGAAAACATAAATTACAAATTTTTAAGAACAAAATATCTTGCTGCAAAAATGTTTAAGTGACAAAAAATTGTAAAATAAAAATAAAATAAAATCTATATAAAAAAGTTTTTTTGATTAAATGTAAAAGGCTTAGATGGCTTGAAATAAAGTACAGCAATTTTCAAGCTTATGTACCTATTATCTTCCAAGTGAATTCATGTTGTTAAAATTGACCCACATTTTCATTAAAAAAAAAAGTTAGAAAATATTATGTATGTAAAATTTCTTAATATGTATGCGTAAAGTTACTCAAATATTTTTAAGAGTGAAGATTTTAAGCAACATTTAACTTAAGCTCAATATATACTTTATTCTGTTTGAAATTACTCAAAACTTTTAGAAACTTTTTCAAAATCAAGTGTCAGAAACATGCTATTTTTTTTGGGCTGCTACCTATTAAAAGAAATACAGTAGAAACTCTGTAAGTCGAAGTTGAAGGGAGACGCCAAAAAATTCGAGTTATAGAGTTTTCGACTTATGGAGGACTTCGACCACGTGCTAACGTCAGTCACAAAATACTTTATCTTTTCATAGAATTGGTTTGCTGTATAAGTAGGCTTTTACATTGATTTTTAAGATACAATGATGTACATTGTCGGCATATTCTTAGAGTCTATAGTCTATATATTCTTAGAGCTACATATATAAGTAATTCGTTTCAAATAATCGAGTTGTAAAGGTTGTAAAATCAAACATTGTTTTGTTCGAGATACAGAGGTCAAATTTCTTTTTTCGAGTTATAGAGGGAAAGTACTTACTTACTTGGGTGGCCATAACAACCCGTTACCGGGTTACGGCCGACCTCAAAAGCTCTCTCCAGGCGCCTCTGCTTTGCGCAAGCCTTCTCCAATCATTCACACCAAGCGTGGAAAGGGTTTCCTCGGCTTGGTCTTTCCATCGGAGGCATGGTCTTCCTCTTCGTCGTCGCCCAGCGGCTTCCGCATCAAACACCTTTTTCGCCGGAGCTTCTTCGTCCATACGCACAACATGTCCCAGCCAGCGCAGACGTTGAATAGTGATGCGCTTGACTATGTCAATGTCAGCGTAGAGCTCGTACAGTTCGTGGTTCATTCGAATACGGTAGTCGTCGCCGACGTGAACAGGACCGAAGATTTTGCGAAGAATTTTTCTCTCAAACACCCCAAGCGTGGCTGCATCAGTCTGCGACACAACCCATGCTTCTGCGCCGTAAAGTAGCACGGGTAAGATAAGCGTCTTGTAGAGTGTCAGTTTTGTCGGGCGAGAGAGGTCTCTACTACTCAATTGCTTACTGAGACCATAGTAACACCTATTAGCAAGAGTTAGTCTTCGCTTTATCTCCAGGCTGACATCGTTTTGAGTGTTCACGGCGGTGCCAAGATAGGTGAATTCCTTGACAACTTCGAAAGTATAGTTGTTCGCAGTAACAAAGGATCCAATACGCCGCGTCTCCCTGTTTGTGGACAGCATATACTTTGTTTTGCCCTCGTTCACCGTCAAACCCACTTTCGCTGACTCTTTTTCGATAGCAGAGAACGCAGCAGTAACATCTCGCTTACAACGTCCAATGATATCAATATCATCGGCATATGCAAGGAGCTGGACACTTTTGTAGAAAATAGTGCCATTACGATGTACACTGGCTCTTCGCAACACCCCTTCCATCACAAAGTTGAAGAGGTTGCAGGATAATGGATCGCCCTGTCTGAAACCTCGTTCGGTATCAAATGGTTCGGAAAGGTCCCTTCCTACTCTAACGGAGCTGGCTGTGTTGCTCAACGTCATTCTGCAAAGCCGCACCAGCTTCGCAGGTATACCGAACTCAGACATGGTGGCATACAGGCAATCCCGTATCGGGCTATCGAAAGCTGCTTTAAAATCGATAAAGAGATGATGGGTATCGATCTGTTTTTCGTGGGTTTTTTCCAGGATTTGACGTAGTGTGAAGATCTGGTCTATGGTGGACTTACCAGGTCTAAAGCCGCACTGATAAGGCCCAATCAGTGTGTTGGCAAACGGCTTAAGTCTTTCACACAGTACAGTCGACAGGACCTTGTAAGAGATGGCAAGAAGACTGATTCCCCGGTAGTTAGCGCAGATTGTCGGGTCACCTTTCTTCAGTACAGGACAAAGGACACTGAGAATCCAATCGTCGGGCATGCTTTCAACTAGCCATATTTTGCAGATGAGTTGATGCATACACCCTATCAGCTCATCGCCGCCGGTCTTGAACAATTCAGCTGGCAGGCCATCGGCACCAGCCGCTTTGTTGTTCTTAAGCCGTTGGATCACAACTCGTACCGCGTCATGGCTAGGTGGTGGTACGTCCACACCATCGTCGTTGATTGGTGGTATCGGGTTAATTTCTCCAAAGGCGGGATTGGTGGAGTCATCGCCAGCAAGCAGCTTGGAAAAGTGTTCCCTCCATAATCTCAGTGTACCCTGTGTATCCGTAACCAGATTTCCATGTTCATCTTTACAGGTAGATGCTCCGGGCTTGAAACCTTGGGTCAGACGCTTGACTTGTTGGTAAAATTTTCGAGCATCATTCCTGCCCCGTAACACTTCGAGTTTCTCACGCTCATGCCTTTCCTGCTCTCGTTTCTTGCGTCTGAAAAGGCGCCTCTCATCCTTTCTCTTTTCCCGGTAGTTTTCGTGCACGGCTCGCGTTGCTGCTGACTGCAGGGTTCTTTTGTAGGCGGCGTTTTTCACTGCAGTAGCTTCGCGACACTCCTGGTCATACCATTGATTTCGCGGAAGTGGGCGTCGGAAACCAATGACTTCCTCAGCGGCAGAGCGCATGGAGCGGGATATATGCGCCCAAAGTCCACCGGCATCATCGGGTAGAGAGTCAGGTTGAAGGAGCAGATCTGAGAGGCGAGCGGAATAGGCTTCGGCCGTCCGATGTGATTGCAGCTTAGCGACGTCCAGCTTTCGTTGCGTACCAGAGCGTACATCCTTTGCATTGCACAGCCGCATGCGTATCTTAACTGCAACAAGATAATGATCGGAGTCAATATTGACTCCCCGGAACGTACGAACATCTAGCACGCTCGAAGCATGCCTTCCGTCGATCACAACATGATCGATTTGGTTGCGTGTTTTCTGATCAGGGGACAGCCAGGTGGCCTTGTGGATATCGAGGTGTTGAAATCTGGTGCTACTTACTACCATGTTTCGCGCCGCGGCGAAGTCGATCAGCCGTAGACCGTTGTTTGAGGTGGTCTCGTGAAGGCTGAACTGACCGACAGTGGGGCCAAATATACCTTCTCTTCCGACCTTTCCGTTGAAATCCCCGAGTACAATTTTAACGTCATGGGCCGGGCAGCGGTCGTATACTTCCTCGAGTCTCGCATAGAAGGCATCTTTGACAGCATCGTCCTTTTCCTCCGTCGGGGCGTGCGCGCAAATCAAGCTGATGTTGAAAAATCGAGCCTTGACGCGGATCGTAGCCAACCTTTCGCTCACAGGTGTGAACCTGGAGATATGGTGGCGAAGTCTCTTGCTTACTACGAATCCGCATCCTAATTCGCGCCTCTCCGCATGGCAGCTGTAGTAGATATCGCAACTTGCTTGCTTAGAGCAACCTTGTCCTATCCATCTTATTTCCTGGATGGCGGTGATGTCAGCCTTAATTTTTCCGAGGGCATCCGCCAATTCGATAGAGGCACCTTCCCTATTGAGGGTCCGGATATTCCAGGTGCATATCCTTAAATCATAGTCCTTTTTTCGTTTGCAGTGGTCGTCAACGTTGAGGGGTTCATTGTCCGAGGCTTTTTTAGTCTTCATTGGAGTGTTTTTTTTTACGTGGCGGGTACCAAACCCTGCGCACAACCCAGTTTACTTCCAGGGAGGACACGCTGCACACATTCGCTCACTATCTCAGCGGATGCGGAGATAGCTACCCAGATGGAGCCGCGGGGAGGCTGTGTGTCAACTTGCTAATGGTTGGCTCAGAGATCGCTCTGGCAATCCCCAGGTGGAAAGCAATCAGAAACTTTACTCTGATCAACCAAAAGCCAATCCATCCTAGAGGGAAAGTATGTACTGAATTTACTTGTAAGGACTCTCTAATTATTTCGACTTATAGTTAGAGGGGTCAGATTTCGACCAATGGAGGTTTTGGGACTTGAAAGGAAGGGAACACAACATTTTTTCGAGTTTGAGAAGTTTTCGACTTACCGAGGTTCGACTTAAAGAGGTTCCACTGTAGTTCTAAGTTTTAATGGAACATAAAATCATTCCAAAGGACTGTCCAAGGAACATCTGCTCAGCTTTAAGAAAAATTACTAATGTTTCTTTGAATTTATTTCGGTTCGCTGGACGATGTTAAAATTATCACAAAATCATTGAAAATGTCTTAATGTATCAGCTGTATGATTTTGAAGCATGGGTATCTAAGAATTTTGCAAATGGTTGCTCTTATCAGTGCTGATCTTTTCTAAATCGAACTGGAGGCTATGAATTTATGACTTCGCTCTCATTGTCTAAAAGCTCTAATAAGCGCTCTTTAAGCGTTCTGCATTTATTTGTAGTGTGTTTACAATTTGTTTTAATAAATAATACTTTGTTTTAAAAAGTTTTCCGAAGCCGGATTGCAATCTTGGGTATAGGTACTATCTTATTAGCTTACCCTTATCTAAGCTGTATCCAGAGGATGCGGTGTTATCTAAACACCCTTTTTAGAATTATAAATTTATCCCTGCTAAATACATTGTTCCAATGAAAGCTCAATGGAATTTATAAATTCTATATCGAAATGAAAGGTTCAAATTTTTTGCGCAAAAGTAAAGTTTTTACTAAAATTAATTATTTAGTAAAATACTCGTACCATCTAAAAGTCTGTAAAATCATGATGTTAGATGTGCCTAGATATAATTACTTAAAGCAACCCCAATAAAAAGCCCCATGCAGACAAAAGCATTTTTTGTGACGTAGATTTAAAAGAAAAAACATGAAATGATGTGGATGAATATGAATTTTTACTCCAAGCAACCTGTTTCTTTAACAGCCAAGCAACTTAAATAAATACAAATATGTATATTCAGTGCAGGGGTAATTAATATTAACCGTGAGCCTTAATTGAAATAACTCATAATATCATCATTATTATCAATATCATTATCATCGTCATAGGCAGTTAATATCTGTAGACATCCTCACCAATGTCATATTTGCAGTTGGCCTTAAGTGCATACTGTAGGATTGAATGCAATAATGTGATAACAGTAAATAAGGTAAAACGCAGGACATACGAACAGGTTAACATTACGCGTACATGCACTCTACGCACACCCATACACAGAAACATGCTCAAACAAGCTGTGTTTTCATGTGGGAGGAATAAAGCTATGAGCTGCATAATCGGTGAGCAGGACGAGTAAAATTGAAACATTTACAAATAGCATTTTATTAATTAATGAACTCAGCAAGCGAACTACCAGCAGGTCGGAGATAAAAAATGAAGAATTTCCATCATTAATCGCTTTTTTCAGGAAATCGTAATTAAATGGCAATCGTGCGGCCTTATTACTTTAATGCAACTACAACAACAACTACAAAGTTGAATAACACATAAAAAAGTAATGTTGAAATATTCCATCTTTTCACATATGTATGTGTATGGGGTGGCAATCCCGGGATCCCGGGATTTGCTCTAAATATAGTCTAATATTATATAATAAATATTCTTTTATATGACATATTTAAGTACAAAATCTGCAAAATAATTGTTTTCAATATATTTGATGTGCATGAATTATTATTGCATCCTGCAAAATGCACATCAATTGTGTCTGAGCCTTAAATTGAGTAAAAATACTTTTTTTTATTTTAGCAATTTTTTGTTTAAGATTTTCTTAAAAAAAAAGTAACATAGCAAAAAAATATCTTTTTTAATAGTTTGACTAATTTTAAGAATTTTTTACTAAGTGCGATTTGTATTGAAAATTGATAGCTCACTAGAAAAATGATATAATGTGAAATTTAGACTAAAATTATTTTTATAAATAACGGAAACACTAAAAATGCAATAGAAAAACAACATAAGCAAAACATATCTATTTTTTATAATAAAATACAAATCCGCAACAAAAAATATAGGTTTGTCTTCAAAAAAAAAAATCACAGCCGACTTTGATTTGACATTGAAATTTTGACCCAAACCTAGACCTACCAAAATTTAAGTTCGAAGATATAATTAAACTTTTGTCTGAAGCTTTTTTTCTGAAATCAGGGCGCTTATCATGATTCGCGATTCGAAACTAGATGCGTTACGATTGTGATATGCGAATCGGAAGCAAAATGGTATTTTGTAATTCGTTCGAATTCGTTCAAACATCTGCACTTTTACCCTGTTTTTATAAGTGAGGGAATTCTACGTTGGTAGGCATTACGTGCTATAAACGTCAAAGTATGAAGGCAAAGTGACAACTCAACAACGAAAAAAGTGTAAACAAAAGTGGAAAGTAAACAGTTTTTTAAAAAAAAATATAAATAGAAAATTAAAAAATAAATTTATTTGACAATGGTGAACGGTCTTCTTGGCTGTTAGGTAAGGCTGAGTAACAGAAAGTTTTATTTTTAGGAGATTCTGGCTATTCTCTTGAGCCATGGATCCTGACGCCTTATAGAAATGCTCAAGAAAATTCCGCAGAGTCACTTTTTAATAGAAAATTTTCGAAAGGAAGATCTATTAAAGAGCGGATGATTGGAGTCCTGAAAGGTCGTTTCAGATGCCTGCTAGCGGCTCGGGAGTTGCACTACAGTCCACTTAAAGTAATAATTTTTATTTTGCGTCTGCACTGATCGATTGCTATTTTGTTGTCGAATGAAATTTACGAAATTCGAACGTATTTGACAGATTAAAACGCGAATCAAAATATAACGAGTTCTCAAATTCGAACAGGGCAAAAATGAGATGCGAAAACCGCAACTATTACGGTTGCGTTTCGCGAAACAAAATACTAACTACTCGAATTCGAAGAGTTTATTTGCGTTTTCGTGAATCATGATAAGCGCCCAGCTTTTAAAGATTTTGACAACTTAAATGAAGCACACTTATGGGTGCGTCTACTGAGGTGCGTCACTGTCACATTTGAAGAAGGTGATAAGGTATTAATCAAGTACAAAGTGTGGTACACGAATTTTTAAATGTAAAAATAAAATTGAATAAAAAAATTTATAGTTTGGTCATAAATGCATATAAGCCTCTTCTTTTAATAGTGACTATCTTCTACTAGTCAAACTTAGTAAATGTGATTTAGATGTATTAACACTCGAAGTGTTCTAAATCAATTTTTAAGCTATTATTTTTTCTATTATTTTGCGTTCTTATTCTTCATAGTTACGCTGTGAAATAAGGCAATTTAAATTTTATATCGTATACAATAGTATAAACTTCTCGTTTTTTTGTAGTTTTGTATGCATTTACTAGAACTATCAATCCCGGGATTGATCCCGGGATCCCGGGATTGGAAACTTCGATTCCGAAAATCTCGAAACTCAAAAAAGCTCCGGGATTGACACCCCTAGTATGTACATATGTAATGTATGATTAATGGAAGCAAGAAATATTTTAATATGGCCAGGAACTCAACATTGTTTTTCAAATGTCTTTCTTCCATGTAACGGATGTATGTATGTGTGTGTGTATGTACACGGAAAAAAAGGTTTTGTAAAAAATAACGTGAGATATTCAAAAAAAGCAAAATAATCAGGAAAAATTGTCGTATAGCCCTGTAATTTCTAATTTCATGAAATACTCAGTACAAATTGATGCGCAAACTGCAATCATTACAGTCTAAAACTTTATTATTACAGTTTCAGAATGGAAAATATACAATGTGGTCAGGAAAAAATTTAGTTAGCAAAAAGTACTAAATAATTATTGAAAATTTCATATGATCGTCAAATTAAAATTACAGGGTAAACTGTAAAAACTTCAATAAGTATCACATAATAAATTATTTATCTTATGATTCGATATTACTTTTTTGTCACCTGCGTTGTACAAATACGACATAAAATGTTGATATATGGTTACAAGAAAATAATGTTGCCAGGCTGGTTCTCTGTTTCGTGCTATGTTAAGATGTATTGTTAGGAAGTATAATGAAACATAAAAAAAAAAATTAAATATGAACAAAAAGTAAAATTTTCATTTTTAAAATTTTTTTGGAGTAAATGCTAAATTTTACAGTGTGAGCACTGTAATTTTTCATTGACAATCACAATCAATTATTACAGTTTTTCGCTTACTATCTGGGCATTACAGGGAAAAACTGTAATTATTGTCGGAAATCCAATGAATTTTTACAGAATTTACAGAATTTACAGAATTTTTTTTTCGTGTACATGAGGGCTTTTTTTATTTTGGCTAATATTTTAGCATTGAACCTAAAAACAATTCTCAAAAATTTCAGATTCCTAGCTCAAACCCATAAGCGGCGCGAACAGAGTTTGAGTCCGATATCATTGAAATTTGATACAAAAACGTTATTACTATGACGTACGAAAAATCTGCCATAGGTGCCAAGATAAAGTGTTTTAGGTGCTTAGATTTTGTGGGAGGTGCCACACCCTGTTGTTAAACCACGCTCACATTTTTCGTGTGGCTAAAAATGCGATCAATATACATACATACATCCGAAGGACATTTTTTTCCGTTCTATTGGCCTATGTTTTAGCATTGAATCTAAATAAAATTCTTCCTAAATATTAGATCCCTGCGTCAAATCTGTAAGCAAACAGTTTGTTTCCCATTTAATCAACATGGAAATAACGATATGGCAAAAAACGAATGGCGGATTTTTTCTACGTTTTAGTAAAAAGTCGTTTTTTTCATGAATTATACTCTGCCTGCGCTGTTCACAGGTTTGATCTAGAACTTGAAATGTTGTCCAAATAAGTCCAATGATTAAACACTGGCCTTAAAATAAATAAAAAAATTTTAAAAATAAAAACACCATAATGTTCATATGCCTCACAGTTCACGAGGTAGCGTCATAAAAAATTACTCATTTGTGCACTTTTCCAATATATACAGTTAATTATTATCGTTTGAGCACAATGCCATCTATTCGTCAGTTAGTTGATATAACAGGGTCGCACACTGCACCTGAATGGAGTATTCTTGGACAAAATGCATTTGTCAGCCCAAAATTATATAAAACTAGCTGGAACTTGTTACCCTAAAGATATTTTGATTACATTGCATGTTTTTTGATTAAAAGAACAATTTATTCAATATGGCCGCTTAATTTCGCACACAATCCACATTATTCAGTTCTCGAAAAGCTTGTCTTAAATAGAAAAATACATTATAATACAATAAACAATTTTTCCTGATTTCTTTCCTTTTTTAGAATAGCACACGCTATTTTTTTCAAAACATTTTTATCCAAACTTTTTGATTTTGTAGCACAACTATTTTAAAACTCCATTGGAAGGTTTTGGCTGAAACGAAATTTCTATAGCTGTTTTAATGCCTGGCTCGATATATTATGCTTTATTAGCTTGATCGCATTTTTAACATTTGGCTTATCCATTGCAACGGATAATCACACAGTTAAGTTAAGAGTATTGTTTTGTGTCCAAATAATGTTCGTGATTGAGGATCGATTGAGCCAACAGATCTTCAATATTCATGTGAAGCAGGAATGCTCAATATTTTGAATTCTTCTCGTCAACGTTATTGTAAAAGACTTTGCTTCCAAGCATAAACATTACTGATTGAATATTTGATTTGAATATTCGCAGGTTATAAAGTTGATGTTGAGACTATCTTATGCTATTCAGCGTGCTGGTGAAGTGTTCATACACTGGCTATTTACGCGGGTTTGGATGTTAAGTTAGTTATCTGCCGTTCTTACTTCTGATTGCACATGAAATGTTGATTTTAACTTTGCATCTCTCGTCAGCCTAAGTCATAGTTTTATCGCTTATCCAATTAGATATTCTGTTGCTCCAGAATCCGAAAATGGTACTCTAAACTTCACCGATCCAGCTCATCAGAATTGCTCATCCATAATTGGTGTCATATGTGAACCTAAGATTGGAGACATATTCCACTGCATAACTTTGATTTAGGCAACTAGTGCCTTTGAGTACTGTCATCACTCGTATAATAACTTTTACCACAGGAAAAGAGCAATCGGAACATGGTGCAAAAGTGATCAATGGGTATAATTTAAGCATCAAAATCGTCCATGAGCAGAATTACGTTCAGTTTAATGTTCCTATGCTCAGGCAACCAGATGAGGTGAATGTTAAAATTCTCAGCCATCTCATTAAAAGACGAGCGACATTTCTGGACTACTTGTGAGCTCATGAAGACTGGAATGCAAGTTATGTAATCACTGTGAATGAAATTACTGAAACTGTTTAGTTCAAGTTGAAAGGTACATAACTCAAATATGTAGGATAGTCGAGTGTTCTGTCCTTTCCTTGGACCAGCAAAAAGTTTTCTAAAGTCGAATGTTGGAGTAAGCTCTCCCATCTGCTTACCTAATAGGTCAAGGGGAACGGGATGACAGATGACCTCCAAAGCGTCAGTTGGTGTAGTCCTGAGGGCATCGCTGATGCTCCTGGAAGCGGCCCTTTGAACTTTGTGCAATTACTTGTTGTCTAAGGCAGGCCATCATACCACAATGCCATATAATAAAATAGGTCGAATGACCGCTGTATTAACTCATTAAGTCCCAGCGGTCGATTTTCGACCAGTAACTTTTGCCTTTTTTCCAGATGAGCCAGAGAGTGGTCTCGCCTAAGTGCTTAGTTAATTTGCCAGTATACATTATTTTTTATTTGGCGTGATTCGGTTATTTAACTGTTTTTCCTTGCATTGGAGCGGAGGCATTCTCGTTTTTTTTTTTTTTTTGGAAAATTCGGTAAAAATTTTTGCAATCAGGTAAAAATAATTTCTCTCAAATGTAACTAGTATTCGGGGTATATTTGATGTTAAAAATACTACAGGTGCAATACGTCAGAAATGATTTTCGTTCATATCAGAAATATTTTATTTTTTGATATCGTTTGTGGCCAGTGGTCGATAAATTGGCCACCCACCTGAACCCAAACCTGAGTAGATAATAAAAAATTAAAAATCAAAGCTCAGGCCTAAGATCCAAATGTAGCCTCTGGATGAAATTTCATCGGTTTTGGTCAAGTAGTTTAGGCTTGGGACTTAATGGGTTAAGCCAGTGAATATTCTGAGATGATTCGGACTTAAACCTAAACTAGCCTCCTCTTTCCATGAGACGAGTTAGTGTAAGGCATCCTGAAGAATTTTTACCACATGCATTAGTGCTACATCATCTGCGTAGGCGATAGTTTTACACCCATGCCAATTCGGTGACATAAGCATAGACCCTTTTTCATATGTATGTATGTAGTTATCAAACTACAATATGCTACAATTTTCTTGACATTAATCTATTTTATTTCAGTTTCATATATTGAAACTGTCCAGGAACACTGTGTTTAATCGCCGACAACTTAACAGAGCTCTACTTCTTATACTTAAATAATAAAACAATAATAAAAAATTATGTTAAAAAAACATACCATAGAAAATTAACATTAAAATAGACATTCTAATGAGAAGCAATGCCGTTAAATGTAATGATTTCAATTAGGTTTCATTGTAAAAGAACGGCTGCATGTGTGAAACGCTATCTGATGAAAAAAAAACGCCAACGGTAACAGCAACAGAAGTCGTAACGTGTAAAAACTTTCGTAATTAGTTTATAGTTAACAGATTCTGTTGCAATTAAAGACGGTTGGCTGTTTCCAAAAAGTTACTAAGGAAGCGTTGGAGTCTATATAATTCCAAGACGATAAAATGGGACTGAAAGACTAAATTCACAGACTTTAACACGAATTTAACGCGATAATTCAAAAAAACGAAAATTGAGTAATAAAAATAAATTAAAAATTTTGGCAGCAAAAACAATAAAAACAACAATACTACGAGTATGATAAAATCAGCAAAAGGAACGGAAACGGAAACCTAATGGAGTCGCACAAACGAAATCAGCGCCGTTGTCGCCGTCGTCATCCTCGCTGCGACTTATGGACTAATGTAAAAGTGTTACAAAAAAAAAAACAATAACAACAACATGACGAAAGCATTTAGCGCATTGCAGTAACTTTTGTAAACTGGCACTAGAGGGCGCACAGCAAGTGCAAATGGCAACTAGTGTTTAATTAAGGAATACTAGAGGTAGGTAGTGAGAGAGTAGTAGAAATAGAAAAAGAAAAGTGTAGATATATAACGGAATTAAATTAATTACAATCATTATCGTTTCGCATACACCTGTCGACTTGGCAGCAGTAGCAGTAACAACAACAAAGGTTGTAATAGGACATGCAGCAGGAGTAGCAACAGCAGCAGATAACTTGCAGTAGCATAGCAAATGCGAGAACAGAAATATAACTTTAAAAGCAATGCTATAGTAAGTTAACTCTTTTTCTTGTTAATTTTACTTCATTATTTATTTTCTTAGTTGAACTCAGTATTGACTTCATCTGTTGATACAACGGCATAAAGACATACCATCGCACATTACGTACAAATACGAGCCGATTCAGGTAACCCCAGTCAAAAAAAGTATGGTATATAACAGCACGGTTTTTAGCTGGTGGGCCGCATAGACCATTAACAATTTTTGGAGAGCCAAATTTTTTAAAGCTAATTTTTTTTCGTTTTTATTTTTGTAAGTCCTATATTAGGCATATTTATAAAAAAAATTCAGAAAGTTTTGTTTATGTACCAAATCCATCTCAAACCATGTACGCGGATTATTTCATGTTACAGAATTGGTTGCCGATTAAATATGTTGTTTTTCAAAGGATATAAGGGGACCCAAATTTCCCCGATTTGATTAAAAAAAATTTTTTATGAAGCTATGGCCATTTTAAGTTATACCCATTTAAGGCTGAAAAGGCTGGATGGAAATGCCGCTTTTTTGAAACAGTTCTCAGCCTAAAATAGGTATAACTTAAAATGGCCATAACTTCATAAAATAATTTTTTTAATCAAATCGGGGAAATATAGGTCCACTTATATCCCTTGAAAAACAACATATATAATTGGCAACCAATTCCGTAACATGAAATAATCCGCGTGCATGGTTTGAGATGGATTTGGTCTATGTATATTTCATAGCAAAATTGCAAACTTAAGAAATAATTCAGTTTTTTTTTTAATTTTTAATGTTTTATATATTTTTTTTTTTTTTAATTTTTAATATTTTTATAGTTTTGAATATTTCTGTTTTAGGCTATTGACTATGTCATAAAAACCAGGGGTAAAAGGAACTAATTCGTTAAAGATATGTTATTGTATTATATGTTCAATTGTGCCCTGAAGATGACAAATTTTTCCACTTTTTATATTTTGAATCATAGCTCAAAAACTATATATTTTTAACACTTACACACCAACAAACTTACTGTAGAGAATAAAATTTACTAACGATATGCCACTTTATAAAGTTAAAAAAGTTATTTTTTCATCAAATAAAGTTAAAAAAATTATTTAAAAAAAACGAAAAATTTCAATATTTTGAAATATTTTTCATATTTGGGTATAATTTTTTTTAAAGAAGACTTAGGGATTTTTTGGTTAACATAAAAGAAATGTGATGTAGTTTCCGTCAAAATGAAGATTCATAAAAGTATTTTTAATGAAGATTGACTGAGATACAGTCGTTCAAAGTTACCTACTTTAGTACGATTTTACCAATTTTTACCTTTATGCCGTTAGGCTATTGAATTTGTATGCATTTGAACAAAAAACTAGTTCTTTGAAGGTATTTTACTATCTCAGATCTTCAATTGCAACCTAAAATTGATAAATCCAAAAGTGCGATTAAATTTATGATTGGACTTTTGAGAACGGTGCAAATTTGTCCAATGTTATATTTTTTTGCTATAACTCAAAAACTATGTAGTTTTATTATATACACATTATCAGACTTATTGCAGAAAATAAAACTTCCTATTGAAATGACATTTTTAAAAATCAAAAAACTTATATTTTCATCAAAAAAAAATTTAAAAAAAACCGAAAAATTAAAACTTTTTCTAATTTTTGGATATAACTTGTTTCTAAGTGGATTCAGGGATTTTTTTAGCTAACAAGAGAGAAAGGTGATATAGTTTATGTTAAAATGGTGACCCACAAAAGTATTTTGGATAAAAATTGGATGAGATACAGTCGTTCAAAGTTGCCTACTTTTGTATAATTTCACCAACTTTTACCTATACACCATATTAGTTTTAATTCTTACACAAAAAAGTAATGTTAATTTAAAAAAAAAAAACTTTAAGTTTATTAATGATATATGTATTAAAATTATATTTTAACATAATTAAACATTATGAACTTACAGTCATTTTAGCAAAGACCAATATTGTAAATTTTACTTATTGATCAATGCTATTTTTTATTCAACAAACATGACAAAGATAACAAATGGAACAATTTAACCTGGTAATTGGTGACATATGTTTCGGCTATTACCACATAGCCTCATCAGACCAGTTTTTAATAGTTCATAATGTTTAATTATAATAAAAATAACCAGTCGCAAAAATCAACTTTCTTAAACCATACGGAAGAACACGCCAATTTCAAAAAATATGTGGCTGGCAACACCACAATTTTCGAAAAATAAAATCATAGCAAGTCTCTAAGCCAATGGCTTAGCAGCTGTGACAACAAGCGAGAAAGTGACAAAAGATAATAAATGGATATACGCAATTTGTACAGTTCAAGGTCAGTTCCTCAGTAGCTCAGTTGTTAGAGCGGCCGTCGACAGATATGCAATTGAAATGCATGTACGGTCAGGGCATCGACTCCGTGTACAACATTAACCAAAAAACTGGTCTGATGAGGCTATGTGGTAATAGCCGAAACATATGTCACCAATTACCAGGTTAAATTGTTCCATTTGTTATCTTTGTCATGTTTGTTGAATAAAAAATAGCATTGATCAATAAGTAAAATTTACAATATTGGTCTTTGCTAAAATGACTGTAAGTTCATAATGTTTAATTATAATAAAAATAACCAGTCGCAAAAATCAACATTATATTTTAACATTACTTTTGTGTTTAAGAATTAAAACTAACATGGTATATAGGTAAAAGTTGGTGAAATGATGCAAAATTAGGTAAATTTTAACGACTGTATCTCAGTCAATCTTCATTAAAAATACTTTTATAGGTCACTTATTTAACGTAAACTACATCACCTTTCTTTTATGTGAATCGAAAAAATCCCTAAATCTTCTCTGAAAAAAATTATACCCAAAAAATAAAAAAAATTCAAAATATTGAAATTTTTCGGTTTTTTTTAAAAAGATTTTTACTTATTTTGATGAAGTTGTTTGACTTTGTAGTGTCTTTTCGATAGGAAATTGTATTCTCTACAATAATTCTGCTGGTGTGTAAATTCTAAATATATATAGTTTTTGAGTTATGATTAAAAATATAAAAACTGGGCAAATTTGCACCGATCTCAAAAGTCCAAGCCTAAATTTAATCGCACTTTTCGCTATATCATTTTTAGGGTTCAATTGAACATATAAGACAATAAAATACTTTTAACGAATTAGTTCCTTATTCAAATACAGAGTCAATAGCCTATTTTACGATAAGTGTGTTTTGACTATTTCATTAAAATTCGGTTCATAATTTGTAATAGCTGAATTTATGAGTTCTTTTAAATGGGTATTCATAAAATTAGTACAATGTTTATTTTTTATTATATTCATAGTAGAAAACTTTGCCTCAATATTGTAAGTCATGCCAAAAATTGATAACAAACGATATGCTGCTTTCTTTTATGGATATTTTGTCATAGGTACACATTTGCAAAATTGATTCAAGGTGTTACATGTTAAGCTAAAATCAGATTACAATTCTAGCAACTCCATCTCACCTTCAACTTTATTAGGAAGAATGACTTTGGCAACATTTAAGCCCTATTGAACTATATCTACTTCAAAGGAGTTTAATAAAAATTTAATTGAATCATTCATACCTTTTAAATCAGAAAATCTATCTTCTAAATCATTGATCTGATGATTAAACTTTGAATGATATGATTCAATTGATTCAGGAAGAATTTCACTATCTTGGCAATATTTCTTAAGACGTTGAAAACGAGCAAATGATTTGTCGTTTAAATCTCTCTTAAAAAGTTCTAATTTTTTATGAAATGCAAAAATAGTAATAGACAAATAGCCGATATGATTGCCTTTTCCTTGAAGAGATGTATTTAAAATATTTAAGTGCTCCATTATATTAGTGAAAAACATTAAGCCTTGAATCCATTTAGAGTACTCTAGCTGGGGATATGACAGTTATTTTAACTGTAAAAATTTAGTAATAGGATCTAACAAATTAACAAACTCCATAAAACTGTAATTCTGATATTTACAAATAATTTTCCTAACGTAATTAATGAAAATTTATTTCTAATATTAGTATGTAAGTTACATACTATTATTACATGCATACATACATATGCCTATATCCATTAGACATGTTCAAATAAATTACTTGATCTAGAACTCTTCGGGAACACTCAATTTTCAAAAATTTAGTCATATTCGAGTACATCCTCGCTTAAAAAAAATAAAATACAAATACTCTTAGGGAAGCTACCAGAGCTGCAAAATTTTCTTTTTTTGGACTTCGTCAAAAAATTAAGAAAATTTGATTTTTTTCTTATACATAATATTTTTTTTTTAAATTTTTTTTTGCAATTTCCTTTAGGAAGTATCGAAAAAAACTTACCGCTATATTTTAAGCCCATATAAGGAAAAAGTAGAGCTTAGGTGTTTCTCGTGTAATAGCTCAAATCCTTTGTTGTTTTCGCTACATTCACCTTAATACACTATAATTTGAAATTTTCAATGCCACCCCATGAATTTCAATTAAAAAAATAAAATTTGATCTTTGGTCCAAAAATTTTCAAAGTATTAACAATATTTTGCTTCAAAAATTTAGTCATTTTAAAGGGCCAAATAGACGTTCATACGTGCATGATGAATCAAGTGATTGTTCATGCAAACTGACCGTGTAGGTGGCTGATTGACTGATTGGTCATGCGCATGAGCAATATTAAAATATTTTGATATTTTTGTGATTGATTATGCATGCATGGTGGTGTGTGCTGAACTTAGCTCAATTTACATGATTTTTTGACGAAGAAGGTAACGAGTGCGGAAAAGAAATAAGAAATATTCTGCACTAAAGATAATTAGATGAATTAATTAAACTTTTGCATGAACTTTTTTTTTAAAAATACATTTTTAAGAATTTTTTTGAGCTTAATTTAAACTCATTTCATACTTTTTTTTAATATTAAATGCAATTTTAATTGCCGCACAAGCTTTTGACGTCATAATGTCAACACGTTAAAAGTTCAACCAGAAATGATATCCGTCATGCGTGCATGAATGGTGTGTGTCGAAATCATGACGGCGTCATCATTTTATTGATCATGCACGCATGAAGGTCTATTTTGCTCTTAACTAACAGTTTAAGTACATATTACTTACCCCTTTCGCGTCCAGAGTTGCTTACAAGCAACTTCAATACTAAGCCTTGTTTAAGAGACACAAGCGCAAAAAATTTTGTAAATTACACACCGTATGGATTGATTGCAATTCTCAGAATAAAAGAACTTCAAAAAAGCAACCGTTATGTTCTGATCAACAAAACTACGACGCATTTATTAAGATGAAGTCAAAAAAGTCACATGTGCAGTAATTTCAGTGCAAAATATAAAAATTAAATAAGAATACTTAGAATATATTTTTCACCAATCAAAGTACGCAGTTTCACGTAAAAAAGGTGGAATTAAATATACAATTTAAATCATTTGAGAATTATTGCGTTATTACGCTTCTATTATTTTTTTTTTTTTTTTTTGATATTAAGCAACTTCTAATTATCTATTGACCAGATTAGTCTAGAAAGCTATAAATTTTCAAAATACCTTGTATAGACTTAATAAGCCTGAAAATCAGTAGAAAAATTGTTTGCGGCAGCTGGCCTTGGAGAGGACGCGAAAGGGTTAAACAAAAAAATATTAAAAAAAATTTATTTCGATAATTTCTGGACCAAAAATAAAATTTTTTTTTCATATATTTTTTTAAGGAAAGTTTGTGTAGCGGCTTTGACAATTTTAAATTGGAGTGTATCAAGGTGAATGTAGTGAAAACAACATCGGATTTGAGCTGTTACACAAGAATCACCAAAGCTTCACTCGCACTTTGACGCTGGAGTTTTTCCTTATCTTTAGGCATTATTTGGCCTCACCGAAATAAATACAACAATGGCGATGAGGAATAAGCTAGACTGAGTAAAATTTGAAAAATTTAATGTGATAAAAGCTTTGTAAATCAAGAAATTCGAGGCATCAAGCATCTCTGCCCATTGATTTTAATCTACTGAGCTGTGGATTTTCTTTCAAACGACTTCCGCTGAAGTTATTCTTTTAAATACTTCCTGCGGCACAAACATACTCATATACAGCAAAGATACCGGTTGCAACTTAAATTTACAAAGGGTACGGCAAAACTTAAGGCTCAGAAAAAAAAACAGAAAAATGAATAAAATTCCAACCGTGAAAACCCCAAAGAAAGCAAAAGTTGCAACCACAAGCAAAGTGTTTTGTTGTGGCTTAAAATCTACACTTACCAAGCCAATGAGCGTTTGCAAATATCCTTTTTCTTACTTTATCTCTCTGCGCCATTTTTGAGGCTTATTTGGGTGGCGTGCTTAATAGAAGGCCAATTTAGGCCAAAGTAAAGGCAGTACGAAGGCCTTTCGTTTGCTCAAATTTTCACTTATACGGCTGACTGCATAGATGGATGAATGAATGGATAGATGGATGGTTGGATAAATTGATGAAGGCATATCATTTGATACCTACTGTGTTTTCTGGTGATGTCGTTTTTGTTGTTTTTTTCTATAGTGGTTGCTTGTGCGCTTCTTAAAGCAAATAACAATAATTATCTTGACAACAATTTCCGGTATTTGTTTCAAGTCAAGCGTACCAACATTGTAAAATGAGAGACGAAACAAAATCTCTTCAGATACAAAAATTGTCAGAAGAATGAAAGTTGAAAGGCTTTAGATATTTTTAATGTTTTATTGTACACAGAGATTTGTTCTTCTAGGGTTTATTTCAAAATACTGTTGTTAGTTAAAAAGAAGTTGTATCACGAAGGCAGCGCTTTTTCAGTATAGTGGAGAGTTTTTGGAGCAACGTAAAAAGACATTGCTAAGCCACGACCAAAGAATCACTTAAAAGTTAACATTCGTGAACAAATGGACTAGAAAGATCCCGTTCTTTCTAGAACCGTCCAAGTCCGTTCTGATTTGGCAAAACGGATCAGAATTGGACGAAAATTCATACGACTTTCCCTGAAAAGGCTGCAAGTCGGCTAAGCTTTCCCATACCTGACTAGCCTGCATTTTTCTTGATTTGGCTAAGCTAATCAGATATAAGTTTGTATAGTTGCAATAGGTCTGCAATATACCTAATCTTTCTTAATGCAGAGCTGATTATAGTAGGGCTTGCTTGAAAGGAATTCCTACTCGGGGTTCTGATCAACAAATGAAGCTCATGTCGCAATGCCATCAAGGATTCCGAAGACAAAATATGATTTGGTTTCTTAAAAATCAAACCACTGCTGAAATCTTCAAAAAAGAAAAGAATCAGAATAAGTTTTAATATATTTAGATAAAATACTTATTGTTAGAAGAAAATAAGTGCAGATGAATTTAAATTGAATTTAACGGAACAAAATTTAAAAAGGCTTAAGCCAAATTCTACACAATTTCGTAATTTTTTTTATAGATTTTCTCCAATATTGGTTTTTTTTTAATTTTGAAAGAAAATAATTGCTTTTTGTCCATATTTCTATTGATAGCGCCTTGATTCATATCCAGAACAAAGCCTAATTGTGATTTCCACCTCGAACACAAAATCTGTGGTGCTTAGAACAATTACTTATCAAGTACATATTTCCTTAAATCCTAAATTGGTCTGTTGGTCATCGAATTCTTTTTTTTTTCTCCGTGTAAGTCAACTGTATGAGATTTCGTCAATGTTGGCTTGATGCAGCAGCAATAGCAGTATTGAATCAAGGCTCAATCACAATAATAACGAGACGGTGTGACGAGAGCGACATCGTCCCGTGTATCAAAACGTTCTGAGAATCCATTGTACGAAGTTACATACGATAGCATCTGTTTAAAATTTTTTATCAAGTATCGTCTCGTCATCTTTGTGATTGAGGCTTAGTTTCAACCTGCTGGGGGCACAAATATCATGTCAAAGTTATAAACTTTTGTTTTATGATTTTGTGAATTTGATAGGGCGAACATTTTTCGAAAAGATATGGCTGAAGAGTGTGTGGGTGGGTGGGTTGGTTCGTTGGTCGACCTTTCTCATGCTGCGTTGCTACTATTGAAGAAAATAATGAGCATGATGGTAAAGAAATTAAATGTTAATTTAAGCGTGAAATGAAAACATTACCAAATTTTATGTGAAATGTGGAATTTGTGTGGATTGCATTTGCGGCTAGAGATGTCAAAAATGACGAATGTCGTATGAGGGGTAGGCAGCATAAGTTTGTTTAAAGCAATTTTTCATTGCTTGTTGGCACTGCTAGCTAAGCAATAGCATATCAAAGTTTTGTATTTCATCGTGTTTTCCGTCTGTATGCAAAATGATAAAGTTGATTTTAACAAAATGTCATCATCGTTTTTTGTTATTTAAATATCCGCAAGCAAATCAACATTAAGTTTGCCTTTTCAATTTATAGTATTTCTAACAAACAAAAACAACAGCAACTAGAACTCATTTAACGCTAAAACATAACTGGTACCGCAGCAGCAGCAGCTTGGTTTTGCTTTTGGCCATGTTAGTACGCGTAAATTTGTTACTTTGAATTTCATATGCAGAAACTAAATATTTGCGAAAACGCAGTTAAACTAATAACCTCAGGTTATTTTGGCGGAAATGTTTTTCACGCAAAGTGGTTGCTTACCAAACACTACAGCTGCTGCTGTGGCTGCTGTTCGTTGACTTGAGTTTGGTGCTAATGATGTCTATGTGGTGGCTGCAAGTCGTTTACCGTTGGAACAGTTAGCATTTATTTTAATCAAATTGAGCTCGCAAATTGGGAGAAGTTTATAATAAAAAACGCTGTAAAAGGGTCGTCGCAGTACGCAAAGCTTAGTAAAAATTTGTGAAATGGAAAATTGATTGAGAATTGAAACATCACCAAACCACAAAAAAGAGCACTACAATAGTTGGCATAGGTATTTTGACAAAAAACAACACACGCTCTTTTCACCTTAATTTTTGATTTGTGTACTTCAATGATATCTAATTTAAAATAAAATAAAAAAAGATTAATATTTTCCAAGTTAACATGAAAAATTGTAAATAAAACTAAATTTTTGACAAATGGCAATCCTTACACTTTTTTTACTGTTACTGTACAAAATTAATGAACCAATTAAAAACTAATAAAATATAAGGTCACCCTTGGTTTTGATGAACTTTTGCAGCCGAATCATCTACCAATGATCGAAGAACTATGGCTATATAGCTTTCTGCTTGCTTCTTCTGCAGTAAGTTGTTTTCAGTATTTCTGATTTCTGCGAATAAGCAATATTTAAATATGTATTTTGATATTTTTTTTGATTGATCATGCATACATGATAGTGTGTGCTGAACTTAGCTCAGTTACATGATTTTTTGACGAAGAAGGTGACAATGAGTGCGGAAAAAAAATTAGAAATATTCTGCACTAAAAATAATTAGATGAATTAATTAAACTTTTGTATGAACTTTTTTTTTAAGGATATTTTGAGCTTAAATTAAACTCATTTCATACTTTTTTTTAACATTAAATTGCCGCACAAGCCTTTGACGTCATAACGTCAACACGTTAAAAGCTCAGCCAAAAATGATTTCCGTCATGCGTGCATGAATGGTAAGTGTCGAAATCATGATGGCGTCATCATTTTATTGATCATTTTATTGATCATGCACGCATGAAGGTCTATATATTTGGCTCTTTAGAGTCGGCACTTTGTCGATATGGAAAATAAAATGGAAGGCCAGGTAAACTTTGTAACCGTCGTTTTAGTTTGTTCGGGAACGTTATGAATCTCACAATTCATATATGTACATTAGGGTGTTTTTTTTCAAACTTTAGGACAGGGATTTTGTTTATTTTTTCCTATATTATAGCTTGAAGAATAAAAATAATTGTCCCATTATTTGAGCTTCCTAGCTCAAACCTGAAAACTGCTCGGATAGAGTTTATGTCCACTTCCGTTGAAATTTAACGAAAAAACCGACTTGCTAAAACGTAGAAAAAGTCTGCTTTAGGTGCCAATATATAGCGTTTTGGATTTTTTAGTTGAATGGGGGTCGCCACCCACTGTTGTGAAACCACGCCCACATTTTTCGTGTGACTAAAAATGCGAAAAAATACACCCGAAGGAGGCATTTACAACTACTTCAGACCAATTCCGTGAACAAGATGTTGCTTTTGCAAGTCATGACTCATCCGAAGGATGCAAGTTTTCTAAATAACTTTTATTAAATGTATGAAGAAGAAGACAACGATGGTGTGTGACCCCTCCAGGTAAAAGTGAAATTATAGGTCTGCATGCGGGCATGCTTCTGACAACAAGTTATGGAACTTTACCCATAAACACATTAGGATCTCGCAAAAAGTTGGCATTAACTTATGCTTTTCCTCATCCCTACAAAGCGAAATCTTATTACAGAAACTCAAAAAAAAAATCCTTTAATCAAATTTAATATGCGACTTAGAAATTGTTATGCACAAAATTGTTACTTTTAAATACCACATTTAATGGTTAAACACTATGCCAAACCTTCTTAGCCTTTAGAATTCCATGCTATTATGATCGCATTCAATTGAAAAATACGACTGCTAAGTGTATGTGCTTGATAGGTGTTTTCATTATTAACTCAGCCACAACAAAGGCATCAGCATCACAGCCCATGTATCCCACTTCATGTGCACCGCTCGTCCATAACCACCACCATTTTCTGTTGAAAATTTTGAAATTGTTGAGGCCGATGCTATTGCTTACTGCATGCAAATATTTTAATGTACATGGAGCTAGCAGAAAAGGCAGTGAGTGGTATAGTGACATTAAAGGACAATTATTTTGCAGCCTCTACTCATTCATTTAGAAAACATCAAGTGTATCCTTTGTTTAATTATAAGCAAATATCCTTAAGCATTCATTAAGATAAAATTCATTATTATTATTGAAGGAAATGAACATCATTTCAATGGGTGTACGACACTACCGACACTCGTATGTACTCTGCAACTTCATTACATCGTAGAGAGAACAGAGCTGTAAGAAACTACAATCGTTATAATCTGCTACATATGTACATGTGAGATTTTCCACATCAACAGTGTGGTCATATTTTATCTCAAAATCTGGTATTCAGTAAGGTTTGCAATTTTACCATGGACAGATGCACGTCTTACTGACAACGAAAAAATTAAAAGAAACAGCTTGGTGACTGTAGGTATATATGGTATATTTAAACATATATATGTAAGATATTATTTTATTATTTAATTGTACATAATTTCATTTAAATTTCAATTTTACAATTTGTTTTTCGTATGTATCTACACGGTTAGAAATTTTGGAATAAATTTTAATACTTTTGGGCTTACATATATGACTACACCAGAATTGTATTAAAATTCAATACTTTCTAGACATTAAAATTCATTTTTAATACAAATTTGTATTAAAATTTAATACTCGTTTTTATTAAAATTTAAAAAAAAAAATATGTCGTTCCACTGGGATTCGAACCTGGTTCTCTTTCAATACAAGGGTTGCATGAACATTTTAACGACATTAGCCAACGTAGTATTATATTTACGTTGGCTAAATGTAATACTTCCGATAGCATCAAATTGATTCCAAATGCTATAAAATATCGTTTTAATATTAAAATTTAATACAAAATGTATTACACAATTTTGTAATATATTCAAAAGTATTAAATTTAATCAAAATTGTATTACAAATCCTTGTAATACTTCGCTTGTATTAAAATTTATTTTAAGATTTCTAACCGTGTAGTTTTTAATTGATACTCAAAGTTTTGACAATCAAACACTTAAGGCTATTTGATTACATATAAAGTTTATTTTGAATAAAATTCATTGTATACATTGACTTAAGCAAAAAAATATGGAATCTCCTTGAGCCCGGCACCAAACCATACCTTAATCTGCCGCCGGTTTAGGCAACTGTTGATGAAGACTCAAATATATATGCTAAATTTGCTAAGAAATTCATATTTTCTAATGAGGCTCAAGCCATATTCGATGTATTACGTGAATTGTTCAGAAGGTCAGATGTCGAATAGTTTCCAAGAAATTATTTAAAGTCAACGGACTATGCCAATAAGCCAGAGATAATTGATGCATTGAAATTGAATATTGAACGCCAAATTTGTGAAATAAATTCTTACGTAAAGTGGCAGAAAATTAAGCCCATCGTATTATCCTTTGAATGATATTTAGAACATAATTGCATCGATTTCACTTTAAAATTAAATAAAAGTTTTTTTCTCATTTTCATTTTATTTTATAAAAAAAAAATATCATAAGCTTTGGTGTAGTTTTTACTCGTTATATTGTACATCTGTGGTAAAATGCTAAAGTGTGTGCGAGTATGAATTGTGCCCTGAAAATTAATTACGATTACAACCAGCAGTAAGTACCACGTAAATGAATATGCATAATTTTTATGCACCAACTAAAAAAGCTTTCAAGAAATGCAATTTTGAACCGAAATAAAATTTTTGTCCAAATTAGTTTCTCGATTTAAAAAAATGTAACATTTGTTTTTATTACCATGTGTTGACTTAATTTGGTTTCAAAGGTTATGCTCTGCCGTTTAGACTTTACGATATGTTTAGCCACAAGTACACACATTCTTTCACACAAATTTACACATACCTTTAAACCTATAGACAGCTGCAACTCTTTGCTCACCAATAAACTTTTATGTGCTGCCTTAAATTTATCATTAGCCATTGTTTCGCCTATAACATTTTGCTTTCACTTCATAATAATAAAATTTCATTATATTTCACTTGCTGTCCATTACCAAGGAAAACATGGAGGAATTTTCAACAGTTTAAATTTTTTTTCATTGTTTTCTTTTCATTTTCAAGTAAAATTAAGACAAGTTGCCCTGCGAGTCAAATGGTCCAAAGCCAAGAATGCAAATCGTTTCTCAGAACTTTTAGAGCAAGAACTTTGCGGTCGGTTAGTGTTGCTTAAAGCCTTAAAAAAGTAGTTCGTACAATTTAATTAAATTAAGAAATACGTAAACTAATTCATGTAGGTATACATTTGCTTATAGGGTATACCGAAACACATCGTTTGCAATATCTTTCAAAACTGATCAAAAATATCTAGCAAAAGCCAACTTTGAATCGTACGTCGTCGTCAAGAACGTGAAGCAGCATGATTTCCTTTTTTGGTCAGGACACCCAAAATAAAAAGTATGTCAAAATTTTGATTGGTCACATAGAACATTTTTCCAACATTTCTATAAAAATTTGGATGGATATTGTTTGTGCCGATTAAATGTACTCTGATTCGATTTTGATAACAGCTACCAATTACGATAGACATAATAAATAGTCTTTTATGTGGACAACAACGCATCTTTTGGTATCCACTCTGTAGCTTTACTACGGGAGAGTGAGGCGAAGAACGTGGATCCCGGATCCAACAGGCAAACCCTCCAGAAAAAGTATCTTAAAAAATTTTGTTTTTTTTATTCATACTAAGTGACCAAAAAAGCTCAAAAGATGAAAATGTTTCACAATTTTTCATAAAAACAAAAAAATATGGGTTAAAATAAAATCTCCGAATAAGTGTTTTGTTTATTCAAACACAATGATCATCAAAAATTGAAAATAACTTTTAAAATTTTAATAAATACATGTGTCAGATGTTTTGTTTTTTTTGGAAATAGTTCAATCAATATCGCAAATAAAAAATACAAAGGCTGGCTCAGTACTCAAGGTTTCTGGTGTAACTTTTATCCATAAAACGAAGAATATTTTTTCTCGATAGATTTTTTTGATATCTCGTAGTCACGAGCATTGTCAACATATCTGCAAAACGAGCAATTATGCTGCAGCGGCAAAAAGAATACATATACGTATGGTAAACCGGAGCACATTTGTATTTGGGGCACATTCGGTATTGCCGTTTTCAATAAGAATGTCGATGTACATATATACTCATGGCTTATAATTTCAATGAAACCTCAAACGATAATAAGGGATGTCTTTTAATTTGACAGTTCTAGTTAGTTGGGAAGAAAAGTTATAAGTGATTGCGTCTTTTTTTGTTCATTACTGCAATTTTGCACTTCCGCTAATTAAGCGATTTTTTTTTAAATTTTGTCTATGTATATAAAAGTGAAATTTTCTGAAAAGTGCTACTGAACATTAAACTTAAAGTTGAGCAATTCAAATCTGCTCTTATTTCATAAATTTTACTAAAACTTGTTGAAAAATAAAATTTGCGACATTGGGGCACATTCGGCATTTGTGAAAGGGGTACATTCGGCAGTTGTGTTACATAAACTGTTTTTGTTTATTTTTGGCCATTTTCAACTTTTTAACCTATAGCTGAACGTTGCGAAACCTGCTCTGAGCTTCGATATGATTCGCAACTACAAGAAAAAGACCGAAAGACTCAATACTAACAAAACTGCCATAAAAAATGCCATATCCGATGTGAAATGTGGCCGAGAGATTTTAACTTCAGCTTCTTTGAAGCACGGTATTAAACGGACGATATGACAGTCCAGAATTAAAAAACGTGACCCTTTGGGATCTAGTACGGCAGTGACACTGAAGGAACTGAAGATGACACCTTGGATATAGGAGAACACAGTCCAGTAGAGTTGAATGGAAATTTGAAAAAACAAGCATATTATGTGGATGACAAACGAGTACAATCAAGGCTGAGAAAACAGAGACAACTTTTGTCACTTGCACATATTTTTCGCAGAAAGTGTTTAGTGTGTGCAAAGTTATGAAAGTTGTCTCTGTTTTCTCAATTGCGCTCGTACTCGTATGCTGCAACCTTATGGTATAGTTTTCAGAATAAAAAAAACAAGCATTTTAATTCAATTTATTTTTGTATTTTCATCAAATAAGCTTCTATGCCGTAAGTATCCCTAGCAGAAACGAATGTGCCCGACACGGGCACAAAATGACTTGTTTTTTAAGTAAGAAAAAAACATTTGATTTGGAAGTCGTATGAAAAATTAAAATTTTTTTTCTGAGCTAAAATACCAAGCTTTTATATAGTGTTTCAAGACTTTAAATACTTCAGGTGATTTTGTTAATATGAAGGTTTACATTTTTGCTACCGAATGTGCCCGGTTTATCATATGCATACTTGAAGAGAAATATTGGCGCTCTCGCAAGACTCATGTTGCAAAAAATTGTACCTACACTTTGACCAATCTAAACTTCGTCCTGAAACCTTCAGTCGAAATGATTGAAAATGACGTCAGAAGCTGAGCGTAGCTGAAATAAGGGAATTAAACAAAACTACTCTTATTTTCAATTTCTTTTGCATGCAAGTATAGAAATTATATTTCATTTGTTATTCCTATTTGCAATATATGCAGAAAAATTGTATTTAACCCTCTCAGACACACCGTCCTATATAAGGGACAATAGAAATTTCTCACTTCGGAGCCATTTTAAACGTGTAAAGGTATTATATTTTTGTGTTGCTTTGATGCTCACTCATAAAACGGCGCGCCGCGGCGTATTAGCGGAAAATTCATATCTGATGTTTACTTCAAATTGAAAGTTATTGTTCTGGCAATTTTTGTGAAAGCGTTCAAGTGAGTCTCAACTTTGGTGGTCCCGGAAAGTGTTTCTTTTTTTTTGAGAAAATTGTGCTCTCATAAGATCAGTGAGTGTTTATTAATTATTAGGTAAGAGATTTACGATAAAAAAATATAAAATTTTTGTTAATGTTAGTCGTCAGAGTCGGTTTTGCCCAATGAATTAATTTGAAGAAATATTAAGAACAAATCTATTTCAAATCATTTCATATTACGGAAGTGGTTGCCGATTATATATGTTGTTTCAAAGGATATAAGAAGACCCATATATCCTCGACCCATATTTTACGAAGCTATGCCCATTTTAAGTTTTGGTGTCAAAAATTCAAAAACCGCTGAACATTTTTTAAAAATAGGCATTTTCTCTGTCAATATCATTAAAAAAAAATTAAAATGGTTCAAAATTGGCAGAGTTGTAGCACTTTTTATGAAGAAAAAACAAAAATGATTTTCTGAACAGTCCCACCTTTTTTTTCGCTAAAAATTTTATTTTGACATCTTAGGTCAGGAGAATTTTTTCCTCAAAAAAAAAATTTAAGTTTTGTTCAACATGCCAAGTCCTCTGTGATACTAATACTTTCAGCTTATCTTCAATAATAACATCATTTAGTACCGATCTTTCTCTTTAAAATAAGATTTCAAGTGGTTTTCTATGATATTTCCTCGCAAAGTTACAGCCATTTTTTTTTTTCAATTTTTTGACTCAGATGGCATGTCGCGAAAGACGAATACGGAAAACAATAAGTGGAACCTACACACGACTATAAAACATGGTGGTGGCAGCGCCATAGTTTGGGCTTGCATGTCAGCTGCTGGTACCGGAAATTTAGCTTTTATAGAAAGTATCAAGTACCCGAATTTGATGACACCACCAGCATAGTCGCCAGATCTAAGTGTGATTGTAAGTTTATGGACGATTTTCAAAAAAAGTGTCCGAAAATACAACATTGCAAACAAAAAAGGGCTAAAAGAAGCACTTTAAATTGAATGATCTAATATCCCGCCAGATACCACTAAAAAACTTGCTGCATCAATGCCAAACCACTTTAAAGCCGTAGTTGACCGAATAGGCTACCATACTAAATAAAAAAAATTACAAAATCATTATTTATGGCAATGTTATAACAGTTTAACAAATCTGCATGTAATAAGCTTTGTTTTGAAATTTAGTAGTATGTTTTGATTTTCTATGTTTAAAATTTCAGATATTTCTTATCAATTATTATTATTATTATTCATAATTGTGTTGTACAATAAGACTTAGTCTTTTATAGTACATCAATGATGTTACACATTAAAAAATGAGTTAAAATACATATTAAAATGAAAAGCCAATTAAATACTTACTTAAATACTATTTATAAGCTAATAACTTAATAATAAAAAATCAAAAGAGAGTATACACACAATAAGAAGAATTGATAGAGAATAGAAGAAAGCTAATAAAATACTAAAAGTAGTTCAAATATTGGAACTAAAATAGTTACAAATGGTTTGTTTGAAGTTGAGGTTCGCTCTAATATATCAATAAAAAAAATTATTTTATGAATTTTAATTTTTAAACTTTCAAATGACATCAACATTTTTTTCATATTCCATTTAGTTTCAGAATTGTAGAGCACTGAAGTTAAAAGTATGCTTTGCATACAATAAGCTGTGAGCCACTTTATATATCGATACGTCCTACGTATAAGTTGGTAACTCGAACTATCAACTTTTAAAGGGGCAGTGCTTACGAAAATCTGCGTATTGAACTCTATCTGGTGACAATTTTTTTGAAGCTCTAGCTCAAAATTTGAGATTGTCAACTGTTTTAAGAGTTACAACTTCGGTGTATATAGGTGCGGTCTCCATGCAAGTACTTGGGACCTTAAATTAAAAATATATTGCAAAAACTTTTTTTGTGATTTTTGTTGATTATTTCATTTACGCATGGGACACAAAAAACAATTTGTGTTGGTAACTACACGGTTAGAAATCTTGGAATAAATTTTAATAAAAGCGAAGTATTACAAAGATTTTTAATACAATTTTGATTAAATTTAATACTTTTGAATACATTACAAAATTTTGTAATAAATTTTGTATTAAATTCTAATACAGTTGAAACATTAAAACGATATTTTATAACATTTGGAATCAATTTGATGCTATCGCAAGTATTACATTTAGCCAACGTAATTATGATACTACGTTGGCTGATGTCGTTAAAATGTTCATGCAACCCTTGTATTGAAAAGGATCCAGGTTCGAATCCCAGTGGATACGACATATTTTTTTTTTTTAAATTTTAATAAAAACGAGTATTAAATTTTAATACAGATTTGTATTAAAAATGAATTTCAATATCTAGACAGTATTGAATTTTAATACAATTCTGGTGTAGTCATATAGTTAAGCCCAAAAGTATTAAAATTTATTCCAAAATTTCTAACCGTGTACATGTACAAAGTTATAAGGTAATTTTACTAAAAAAGACTCTGGTTGTAAGCTATAAATACCAACTTATTGCCCAAAATATTTTACTCAAATCGCGTTGATAAATCGAAATACCAAACATTTATCTACAAAAAAAGTCTTTCAAAATGTTTGCACTTCAACATACAACTACAAATATAATAATGCCACTGAAGACAAGTTGGTAACTTAAGCAACAACTCACATGCATTTGTTTTGTCCAACTTATAAGTTTAAGTTGTTAAATATCTCAAGAAATCTGCTTACAAATAGCCTCAGTGATTTAATAGTCCAAAGACCTTCATTTCATCTACATTACATACAAATCTGTACACAATTTTGTTTTTATGTTTTATTTTTCTAACGAAAATAATACTAAAATGGACTTTCTGAAAAATGACGAGCTACCAACTTATAAGTTGGACGGATCGATATGTAGTTATATATTACATTCTTTTGGATATACTAGCTCAAACGTAAAAATGATTTAAATCAAATGACAGAATAAATCAGACATATAAATCACTCAAAGTAATTGTCTTTGGACCGACCGCTAGAATATGAGGTCGAATAGCTGTTTTTGAGGTCAAACAAAGTTTGTGTTGTTCAACCTTTTGATGCTCCAGATCATTTATATTAACTACTTGCATAACAATTCTTTTATTGGAATCAAGGATTGTAATTTTTATACCCTACACCGAGTATATTCACTTTGTCCTTCCGTTTGTAACACATATAAGGAGGCGTGGCAGGTGTGAAAAAGTGTATGTATTCTTGATCAGATTCACCACCTGAGTTGATTTAGCAATGTCCGTCTGTCTGTCCGTCTGTCTGTCCGTCTGTCTGTCCGTCTGTCTGTCTGTCTGTCCGTCCGTCCGTCAGTCTGTCTGTCTGTTGAAATCAGGTTTACGGGAAAACCAAGAAAGCTAATTGAATGAAACTTTCACACACAGGTCACATCTTCTTGCAGGCATCTTGCTATTGAAAAAGAGCGAAATCGGTTCACCGACACGCCTACCGCCCATACTCTATGTATATTTACCCAGGAAAATTTTGAAAAAAGTTACAGCGATTTTGATTAAACTTGGCAATTTGATGCACATGTGCACAATATTAGGATTAGGCTAGGTTTCATGTTTTCAAAGCTTCCTACAGGGGCGTGGCACAGCCCTAAATTTTAACCTTTGTACCACCATATCGCGTAAGCTGTGCAAGATATTGTGATGAAATTTGGTAAACGGGGTACATTTCAAATATATCTTGAATTGTGATAAAAGTGGGCTGAATCGTAAAAGTGGGCGTGGCTCTTTTCCACAGTTAAAAATTTTGATTCCATATATCTCAAAAGTGGCTCAAACGATTTTCATAAGAATTTTAGAGATGATGCCACTGAAAGCAGTCATCAACACAAGCTCTGCCACCTTACTGAAAAATCTCGTTGGAGGGCGTGGCACAGCCCACAATATTTATAAACGTTATATTAAGAGAACTAACAACGTAATCGTTATGAAATTTAATAAGGCATATGTACTTGCTAGAAGGTATGTTTTTTCAAAAATTTGGTGCAATGGAGCATGTGGGCATGGCACCACCCATACAAACAAAAAAAGTTTATTGTTATAGATAGTGTGCTATGAGAGTAATCTTCATTAAATTTGGCTAAGAGGTATCGGCTGCTATGGGCTTTGAAATGAATTAAGAATTGACGAGTTTACAGTAGTGGGGGGGGCTGGCACCTCCTATATTACCATAAAGTTGCAATCGCTCTATTGATTGAACTATTGCAACAATTGGTATGAAATTTAATTTAGGTGGTTTACTTGTTATAAGGTATACATGAATCAAAAGTGGGCGAAATAGCACGAAAGGGCGTGGCACTTCCCATACAAGTAAGATACCTTAAGTGGCATATCTTTCGAAATATGAAACAGATTTTTTTTTGCGTTTCAGTAAATTTTCTGTTTTTCGTTGTTTTGCTTTCTCGTTTTTTCATACGAATTGAACTAGGAAACAAAGTGGATGCGCCGTTCGCAGGTTTGATCTAGGAAGCTAAAATTTTGGGAGAATTTTCTTCAAACCCGATTCTGTTATATAGGCATTTAGGACCGCTAATATAAAAAAAAAATACCTCCTTCAGGTGTATTTTTTCCGCATTTTTAGTCACAGGAAAAATGTGGGCGTGGTATTACAACCGTGGGTGGCGTCCCCCATTGAACTAAAAATCCCAAAACGCTATATCTTGGCACTTAAGGCAGACTTTTTCTACGTTTTAGTAAGACGGTTTTTTCGTTAAATTTCAACGAAAATGTACATAAACTCTGCCCGCGCCGTTTACAGGTTAGAGCTAGGAAGCTCAAATGTTGGGACAATTATTTTTATTCCTCAAGCTATAATATAGGAAAAAATAAATAAAATCCCACTCCAAAAGTTTGAAAAAAACACCCCAATGTACAAACATACATTAAGTATACTTACAAATGTTTTCTTTAAGAATGGCCAATTGTTAAAAACTTCAGCAAGTTTAACGGATGGTCTAATCTCTTGAAATCTTAAATACAAAGTTTGATTCCAATAATTAATAGTATCTTCTTCTTTATTAGGAATTATCTTGCTCCTCAACATTATCTTGTTAATTAGAGTTAGGGTCACGATGCTCATAATCAATTGTTTTATGATCTACAGTATTGGTTTTAGGTGTAGAACGCCAAATATTGTGAAATTTATTGAAAAGTTATCCGTCAGGATATGACTTTTTATTTTTGGAAATTGGAATAAAATATATATCTTTGCATTTTGCCAGAAAAACTTCTTCTATTTCCTTTGACCATAAGGATAAGTTGATGGAATGATGGGTTTTTAGTAGGGTTGTAACGGAGCTCCGCATCCGCAAGTACGGAACTTCCGCTTGATATCGTACCTCCGCTTCCGCAAATTTTAATGCGGAGGTATAACGGAAGTCATAAAATCAAGTTTGGAGCTGGAAAATTCGGTGTTTAAGTTAATTTACATTTTATTGTTTTGTGCTGGTAAGTGGCTAAAATAAGATTAGCTCGACCATAGCTAGCAACTTAGCTATTTTTTTTAGTTAGTTTCATAAGAAATGGTTATGGGTACAACTCGGGCTCTCCGGTTCAACAAACAAAATTAAACGCGTTTCTCTCGAATTCACTTTTTTCATACGGTGCCAGTTTTCTCCAAAATTACTGAGTTGATCCTTAAGAACATTTTTCCACATATTCGTCACGTGTATGGGTATCGCATGAATCAAAACTAAGTCAAAATATTAATATTTTCTATTTTTTTTAAACAGACTTCTTATTTTTCGAACACTTTTGCTCAAACAGCCGCCATTTTGTCATTTTTGGTTCAGGCGATAGCCACTGTCATGCTGAATTTAAATTTTTTTGGATTTTGCGTTTCATTGGCTCCGTTGACACCAATTGCTTATGTATGGTTACGCAGATGGCAATATTTTGCATACGTATGATTTTAATGAATTAAAAAAAAAAAATTGTTCGAATTGTTCGAAGAATTATAATCATATATTTTACTGGTGGTGCAATAATCAATTCATGAAAGTAGCTCCTTCGACTGGAAATCTAGGGTGCCTCCTAATGTTTATTTAATACTAACATTCTTATAAAATCTTGTATTTTAAATACTTTCAAATTGTTTTTTCACCTCAGCTTCCGTTAAAACTCCGCATCCGCCACCGCATAGATAACCTCCGTTACAACCCTAGTTTTTAGTCATGTTATTGTTGTACCAGTATTCACCAATTATGTTCACCAAGGATTTTCTGTCTTTTTCAACTAAAATCCTTTTTTTGCGCACTCCTCCAATAAAGTCCGTCCTTCACGGGTAGAATTAAAAATTTCTCGAATTTTCTAATTTATGTATTTGTATAATAACCATTTCTTTGAAGGAATAAGTAGGAGTTGTCCTTGAACTCACCAACATTGTAGTCGTGTATTTTATGTTTTGAATTAATATTTTTACCATGTAAGCTTGCATCCATTAATTTGATAACAAAATAATTGTTTTGTTTTAATTTGAGTTAGATATCCTGCAAGAAGTTTTTGAATTGGAATGCCGAATGGGAAACCTATATTTTCCACATTGGTTCTATTTAAAAAAAAAGAGACTGTCTTGAATCCGCACTGAAAATTTAATTAAAAATTACTGATATTTAGAGGTTGCCAGCAGGGGCTCCGGAAGACCTGTTGTGCGTGTTGAGAGCTCCACACGCGTGAAATTTCGTCATGTGGAATTCAACACAGGAAATTTTAATTCATCACGGGATTTTTTTGCGAATTGTTTTCATCATACACTCACCCGCGTCGATTATGTTACGAATTTGGGATTCATATTCGATATAACAAGGCTTTGTTGTAGAACATATTGGAGCGTCTGTATCTTGCATTAATTTCCAAGCAAATGAAATGATTGTTCCCTTTAAAATGGTACAAAGTTTACTGTAAATTTTGTAATATTTCCCTCTTTTTGACCAACAAACAAAAAAGTTTATTCAATGAATTCTTATAAAAGCTATCTATTTATCAATTAAAGAATGAAAAACAACTGCAATGACTAGTATAACAACAACAATTATTATAAGACGATTCACATTTTAATTCTCCAACTTGCTTACGGGCGATGATTCCACCAATTCCGCCCTGAGAGAATGCAGTACGATACCACCAATCGATGATAACGCAGTGGAAATGTCATCACCTAGCCATGAAGAGGTTCGAGTTGCTATCCAGCGACTCAAAAACAACAAAGCAGCGGGTGCTGACGGCCTGCCAGCTGAGTTCTTTAAAGCTGGTGGCGATGAATTGATAAGGTGCAAGCATCAACTCATCAGCAAAATATGGCTAGCGGAAAGCATGCCCTACGATTGGAATCTCAGCGTGCTTTTTCCTGTAATAAAGAAAGGAGACCCGACAATCTGCGCCAACTACAGGGGTATCAGTCTTATTTCCATCGCATAAAAGATCCTCTCGAGCGTATTGTGTGAAAAATTGAAGCCGTATACAGAAACACTGATCGGATCCTATCAGTGTGGCCTTAGACCTGGTAAGTCCACCATAGACCAGATTTTTACACTACGCCAAATCCTGGAGAAAATCCATGAATATCAAATCGACACTCACCATCTCTTCATCGATTATAAAGCTGCGTTCGATAGCCCAGTGCGGGATTGCCTATACGCAACAAAGTCTGAGTTCGGTATACCTGCAAAGTTGATAAGGCTCTGCAGGATGACGTTGAGCAATACGTGTAGCTCCGTCAAGGTAGGGAATGACCTCTCCGGAACTTTTAATACCGAGCGAGGTTTCAGACAAGGCGACCCGCTCTCGTGCGATCTCTTCAATTTCATTATGGAGGGGATCGTACGAAAAGCCGGTGTGCATTATAATGGCACCATTTTCTTCAAAGGTGTTCAGCTCCTTGTGTACGCTGATGATATTGATATTATCGGTCGGAGTAAGAGAGATGTTACTGCTGCTTTCTCTGCTATTGAAAAGGAATCAGCCAAAGTGGGTTTGACGGTAAACGAGGGCAAAACGAAATACGTGACGTCTACTAACAACAACAAGAGAGCACGGGAGCTAGACTCTCATGTTACAGCGGGCAACTGTAAATTAGAAGTTGTCAAGGAATTAATTTACCTTGGCACTGCCGTAACCAGCAACAATGATGTCAGTCCGGAGATTAAGCGGAGAATAACAATTGCTAATAGGTGATACTACGGTCTCAGTAAGCAATTACGTTGCAGAGCTCTCTCTCGATCGACAAAGCTAACACTCTACAAGACGCTCATTCTACCTGTGCTTCTTTATGGCGCTGAGGCATGGGTGGTTTCGACAACAGACGCAGCCGCTCTTGGGGTGTTCGAGAGGAAAGTTCTCCGCAAAATCTTTGGTCCTGTTCGAGTTGGTGACGACTACGCTGGCTGGGTCATGTCCATCGTATGGATAAAGAAGCTCCAGCGAAAAAGTTATTCGAAGGGAAGGTTCCCGGTCAACGACGAAGAGGGAGACCATGCCTCCGGTGGATAGACCAAGCTGAGGAAGCCCTAACCACGCTTGGCATTAACGATTGGAGAAAGCGCGCGCAAAACAGAGGCGCCTGGCGAGAGCTAATGAGGTCGGCCGTAACCTGACAACGCGTTGTTATGGCCATCTAAGTAAGTAAATAGATTCTCATTTTAAAACCAAAAAATTTATAATCGCAGGAGCGATTTTTAATAAAATTGTCCAGTTCTTTCGTAGCTGAGGATCAGATTTGGGATAGATTCAGCAAAGTTTTTCAGATCCCTTGACTCTTTCGTACTTGGGGAAGATTCTGATATTGATAAAATATTCAATTTTTACAAAGAATATTTCAAAAAAGATAATTTACTAAGTGATCAAAAGTGATTTCAGAAGCATCTAGGCTAAGGAAGGTTTTATCTACCTCGCCCACTACTCTAGGTCTTTTAAAAAAGCCTTACGGCTCCTGGACAACATCTAGCAAAGAGACCTTAGACCTCTTACTAGATACTCACTTCCCTGGTTACTCATTGCATGAACCAGAGGAATTGAATATTCAACCTCAGATGCCCTCAATTATTCTCGGGGACATTGTTTCAGAAACCAAAATTCGATGGGCAATAAATAGCTTCAAACCCTATAAATCACCAGGACCTAATGGTGTAACACCAGTCGAGCTGCAACAATCTGCTCGCTTAATTATACCTTGGTTGACAGCTATTTTCAAGAGCTGTCTTAACCTTTCCTATATTCCTCTAGCCTGGAGGATGACTAAAGTCATTTTCATTCCAAAGGCTGGGAAGAGCTCTTACATAAATCCAAGGGATTTTAGACCAATAAGTCTTTCCTCTTTTCTTTTAAAAACTTTGGAAAGACTCATAGAAATCTATGTTCGCAGCAGTATCAAACCTGATCTGCTGTCTACTTCTCAACATGCTTACACGAAAGGCAGATCTATAGAAACCGCACTTCAAACACTAGTGAGCAGCATTGAAAAATCATTTGCATGTAAGGAATTCGCCCTGGCGGCGTTCCTGGATATTGAAGGAGCTTTTAACAACGTTGACCCAGGTATTATTATCAATGAACTGCAGAAACTGGGTATCAACAGTTCCATAGTTGAGCTGATTAAAAAGCTACTGACAAACAGAGCCATTACCTCAAATCTTGGCATTTCCGAAGCTAATAGGTTTGTCCGCAGAGGAACGCCGCAGGGTGGAGTGCTATCTCCTCTTCTGTGGAATTTGGCAATAAATAAGATGCTCATGTCACTGAAAAGGCTTGGCTGTAAAGCTATTGCCTATGCCGACGATGTAGCATTAATTGCATGTGGTAAATTCCCAAACACACTGTGTGAAATTCTTCAGAATGCTTTAAACAGACTCGTCTCATGGGCAGATGAGGCTGGCTTAGGCGTAAATCCAAACAAAACTGAGCTAGTACTCTTTACTAGGGGTCACAAACTTCCAATTATAGTACCACCTTCGCTAAAGGGCGTTAGACTTGTCTTAAAAAGTAGTGCAAGGTATCTTGGTCTGATATTGGATAGGAAATTAAGTTGGAAAATAAATGTTGTTGAGAGAGTTAGGAAAGCAACTGTAGCACTATACTCTTGTAAAAAAGCTGTGGGGAGAAAATGGGGGCTATCACCTCGTATCATTCAATGGATCTACACAGCGGTAATTCGACGGATTCTGTTATATGACATTGTGTTGTGGTGGCCTGTCTTAGACAAGGTCACCTATTACAGACAATTGCAAAAGGTTCAAAGAGCTGCTTCCATGTGCATCAGTGGTGCACTGAGGACCACACCGACTGATGCCTTGGGGGTCCTCTTTCATCTCAATCCCCTTGCCCTGTTTGGTAAACGAATGGCAGCATGTACTGCCATTAGACTCAGGGAAACTGCTTGCTGGTACAGGACACTCAACTATCCTTAATAGCTTGAATTCCATACCCTCTAAATTGGACTACACTATTCCAGTAATCTCATTCAAGAGAGATTACGTAACTCATATCCCATCTAAGGATGACTGGAAGGGAGGAGTCCCGGGGAGAAGGAACCATATTAATTTCTACACGGATGGCTCCAAGTTAAATAACCAAGTGGGTTATGGTATTTACTCTAAGGAACTGAAGATAAGTATTGCTGCGATGTTACCAGACCATTGTAGTGTTTTTCAGGCAGAGGTTATAGCAATAGAAGAAGTAACATCCTGGCTGAGGATAAATGTGGTATCCAAGAAGGGTATTAACATTTATTCAGATAGTCAAGCTGCTATTAAATCTCTAGAATCAGTATTCCTAAACTCACTAGTGGCCCAACAATGCCTCTCGTCTCTAAATGAGATGGCTCAGCATTTTAACATTCACCTCATCTGGGTGCCTGGGCATAGGAACATTGATGGCAATTGCAGGGCTGATGAACTTGCTAGGCAGGGGACTACTGCACAAATTCCTCAAGACAAGGAAGGTGTTGGCATGCCACTTGCTACCTGCAAGTTACTGCTTAAAGAAGACATGATAAAAAAGGCTAACATAAGATGGACCCAATGGTTAACTTGCAATATAACAAGGCAAATCTGGCCGGAATGGAACGCTAAGCGATCTCTAGAACTGATATCCCGCACTAGACACAGTGTCTCGTCAGTTGTTGCAGTAATAACTGGCCACTGGCTTATCGGCAGACATGCGGAGAGATTAGGTATTCGGTCTTTCGACTACTGTAGAAGTTGTGGGGATGTGGAGGAGGAGGAAAACATTAAACATTTTCTTTGCTCCTGCCCTGCACTTGCTAGAAAACACCACAAAACACTTGGTTCGTTTTTGTTTGATGACCTGGAGGACCTTAGACATGTTAGCATAGGTCAGTTATTTAGTTTCATTACGAAATCTGGATGGTTCAATGAGAGGGTATAGGCAAGTACCCTGTGGTATCACAATGGACCAAACTTGGTCTAAGTGAGTCGGTTTTGTAACTGACTGCCACTCCTACCTAACCTAACCTAACCTAAGTGATCAAAACGTGTTTCTTGATTTGGCGAGCAGAAATGAAACTAAATTGAAAAGATTAGAAGATGTAGTAGATTTTTTATAGAAACATATATGGTATAAGAACCTCTTTTCAGAACTCGTTCGATTCGTGAAAATATTAATGACTTTTCCTGCATCTTCTTGCACCAATTAGAGGAATTTTTTGACCCTAAAGATACTGAAATCGTATGTGCGTTCAACGATGGGTCAAAAACGTTTGAATCATGTTGCGATTTTACCAAAGCTTTGCACCGTTAGTCAAATAGTTAACTTCGTTAATCGCTAATCCGTTACTAAAAGAGTTAGCTTCGTTAAACGTTAAAGCGATACAATTCGGAAGATTTAGCGCAAGTTAAAGTTAATCGTTAATCCGTTAACACGTAATAAAAATTGCATCTTTTATATCGTTGCGTTAGTAATCTTCTTAGAAAAACTCTTGGTTTAGTCATCTAACATAATGTGAATATTCCCCTTCATGAACATTAATATGTTGAAGTTCTCGTTTTGACGTTAAAATATCTTTGGCAGTGGAAAAAAGACGTCCAACTGCAGCGCTTGATGTAACATCAGTATTATATTTAATAAACATATTTATGAATATCTGTTCCCCGCATCGTTGAACAAGTCTTTTGATTTCATATCTAGCAAAATTTTGACTAGGTTTCGAGGTTTACTCTTTAAAAATTTGTGACTCTAAGGTTTTTCTTTAGACTGATTGACAGAATTGAAAAAGGCTTCCTAATCATCGTCGTTGTTACGCGTGTTGCTGCCTCCGCCACACAAACTATTTATGTTCTTCGAGTCTTCAGCAGCTTCTTGTCGTAACGCATTTTCTACCTATTTTTTCATGAATTTTTTTGCTGCATCCACTCGACTGCTGTCATACGTTTCCAGCCATATCAAACAGAGCGCACTTGTTGTCAGAACGTGTTTTTCGCGGCGCAGTGCGTTATGTAAGTTAACACACCTACTGATCATGCAACCGATCGCTGATTAGTGGAAGCTCCCGGATGCGCTTGTGCTAAATCGCGTATTCTTTTCATTCGTTTCTTTCGTTCATTTCGTTACTTTTGCTAAAATATCGCAAGTTATTTCATTTAAAGCACGTAAAGTATCAAGTTGCACTGCTGGTCAAAGTATGTGAATTTGCCAGCACTGCAATTAAAACATTTATTGTAATAATTTTGTTCTAGCAACTAAAATTTTTTGAATAAAGAATCAGTTTTGACAAATCCATTTAACCGAACGGTATTTAACTGGCGCCCAACGCGAAATAAAAAATCTTTGTGAAAGATTTTTAAAAAATCCTTATAAAGGATAGTGATTGTTCACCTGTGTGAGAATATTTTCAAATCCTTATAAAGGACTATCCTGTTCGCCTTTGCTCTCATAGAGAAGATTTTAAAATTCTCATAGAGAATATTTTAAAATCCTATAAGGGATGGTGACTTTTTTTTAAATAGAACAAAGCAGCAACTAAAAACTTTGTGAAATAAAGCCTGTGTTTCTCATAGAGAAGATTTCAAAATTCTCATAGAGATATTTTAAAATCCTATAAGGGATAGTGACTTTTTTTAATTAGAACAAAGCAGCAACTAAAAACTTTGTGAAATAAAGCCTGTGTTTCTCATAGAGAAGATTTCAAAATTCTCATAGAGAATATTTTAAAATCCTATAAGGGATAGTGACTTTTTTTAAATAGAACAAAGCAGCAACTAAAAACCTTGTGAAATAAAGCATTAGCTTTACCATAGCCAAAGCAGCTACTGAAAGCTTTGTGAAATAAAATCATCAGAACGCAAATAAGCAAATAAAAAAAAAGAGGAAACAACAGTAACAACCATCAGAACATAGCCAAGAGAAGAAACCAGTCTTTGAAACCGCTGAGAAGCGCAACAGGGTCAACAATAACGAGTACCTACCAGTATCCAGTACCACCAGTACCTACGGAATATAGCAACAACGAAGAATCACCACCAGAAGTCGCACTAAGTAAACATGAGGATAGTCTTACTGTAAGTTATAATTGTCGGCTCAATTGTTTTATCGAAATTTTAAAGGAAATTCGTTGCTTAAAGTATAAAGTTTATTAGTTTGCGAATTTAAGACTTAGTATTCCTATAATAGGAAATTCTATTTCTTTGCAAACGCGAAATCTTTGGGGAAATCTATGTCTAGTGGTAAAGACGAGCTTCCTGACGTATACGATTTAATAAGGAAATTAAGAAATTTTAATTTGAAAAAAAGTAAAGAAACTGAAGAAACGAATGCTGAAACGGTCCAAGCATTGCTGCAAACGGCAATTAGCCAGGCAACCGAACGAACCAGGTTCGATTTTCAAGCAATAGTTGACGAACTTACAGGAAGGTTAGCAGCACTTGAAACCCCTGTCCAAGTTGAGGAATATAAACCTATAGTGATAAGGGACGGAATAGAATGTACTGAATCACTCGATATTGTGAAGTCAGTTCCCGAGTTCAATGGGGACCCAAAAAAGTACGTCTCATGGCGTCAGTCTGCATTGACTGCTCATGACCTGTTCAAAAAATTCGAGGGAAGTACTCGCTATTATCAGACCGTAGCAATATTGCGAAACAAGATCGTTGGTTCCGCGGACACCGTTTTGAGCGCGTATAACACCGTACTTAATTTTCAGGCCATAATAGCCCGTCTGGATTTCGCATACGCGGACAAAAGGTCTATTTACACTTTAGAACAGGAATTATCCACCCTAAGGCAAGGTCCAAAACCATTAATCGAATTCTACGACTTGGTTGAACAGAAGTTAACACTGATCATCAATAAGGTAATAATGACCAATGAAGGCAATAGGCCCCTCATAGATTCGTTGAACGACAAGTACCGTAAGGATGCTTTAAGAGTGTTCATCTCGGGGTTAAGAAGACCATTGTGTGACACCTTGTTTTCTTGCAAACCGGCAGATATGCCTTGAACGACAAATACCGTAAGGATGCTTTAAGAGTATTCATCTCGGGGTTAAGAAGACCATTGTGTGACACCTTGTTTTCTTGCAAACCGGCAGATATGTCTTCGGCTCTCGCGCTTGCTCAGGAGCTCGAGACTAATCAGAACAGGTGCCACTTTGCAAGCGTTTACAGCAGTGGCTTGCAAAGCCGACAATATGTCAACCAACCAGGCACATCTAACTCCCTCCACTACCGAGTTCCCTCGCTTGTAAATCCGACACAACGTCAAGCTTCCTTGCCCTCATATGTTCCCCAACAGCAACAAGTTCGCACACCAAACAATCAATTCCAACAAACAACCCCAAATCCCCCCAAACCAATGGACGTCGACAGAAGCTTAAGAAGTATGCAAAGGAGCTTTCAAAATCGGGCTGCGCAAAATCAGCCTCAAGCTGGAAAGCGCCCCTCGGGTCAATCCTTTGTGGTAAATCCAAATAAATTTCAGCGAATAAACCATTTGGGTGGAGCTGAATATTTTGGCTCGGAAAATGAAAACTTGGGCGAGGCTTACGTTTTTGAGCCATCCACCTACGATGACCTCGAGATAGATCCAGAGTATTTGCAGGAGGACCAAAGTAATATTCAACCGGCTGATGTATGTAGAAAAAACTCTTGGTGGAGGGATAATTAAGTTGTTAATCGATACGGGAGCCTCTAAAAATTACGTTAAAAACCTAACTGTACTTAAAGGTGTTAAACCCGTAAATAAGACGTTCAGTGTTAAGTCTCTTCATGGAAACTCCAAGGTCTCGCACAAATGTCTCATTAACATATTTAATAAGACCAGTAGTTTTTTTATACTTCCATGTTTGAACATGTTTGAAGGAATAATTGGACTTGATTTCTTGAATAAAATCAAAGCTCAAATTGACCTTCAGAGAGGAATTTTGCGGTTTGACGGCGGTGAAGAAAAATTAAAATACTTACCCTGTAAACAGGTCAACAGTATAACACCAAACAAAGACATACCGTTTGAAAATAACTTGCTAGCAGTTCTTGAAAAAAATAAAAAAGTCTTTGCTGATCCGAATGAAGCTCTGCCCTACAATACCAATGTTATTGCGAGAATCAGAACAACGGATGAGGAGCCAGTGTACTCTAGATCCTACCCATACCCCCAAGCTTTAACCAACTTTGTGCAAAGAGAGCTGGAGGACCTCTTAAAAAATAATATCATTAGGCCATCAAAGTCCCCATATAACAATCCAATATGGATTGTCAATAAAAAAGGCTTTGATGAAGAGGGCCAACAGAAAAGACGGCTAGTAATTGATTTTAGAAAATTGAATTCTAAGACAGTTAGCGATAGATACCCAATACCAAATATTTCCACAATACTGTCAAACCTTGGAAAGGCCAAAACTTTCTCAACAATAGATTTGAAGTCCGGGTTTCACCAAGTCCAGCTATCGGAAAAAGACAGAGAAAAAACTGCCTTTAGCGTGAATAACGGCAAGTTTGAATTCTGCCGACTCCCTTTTGGGTTAAAAAATGCCCCTAGCGTGTTCCAACGCGCAATAGATGACGTACTAAGGGACGAAATTGGGAAGACATTTTATATCTACATCGACGACGTTATTATTTTTTCTCCGACAGTAGAGCAATACCTTGCAGACATCGACAGAATTCTAAACAAATTGTATGCTGCAAACATGCGAGTTGCAAGGGAAAAATCAAAGTTTTTGAAAAATTCGGTCGAATTCCTGGGATTTGTGGTTTCGGAAAACGGGATCAAAACTTGTCCCGACAAAATCCGTGACATAATTGATTATAAAATGCCAACAACACTTAGAGGGTTAAGATCGTTTCTTGGACTGGCAGGTTATTACCGCCGATTCATCAAGGACTACGCAAGTATTACTAAACCACTTTCGAGGTACTTGCGTGGTGAAAACGGTCATGTGAATGCGAAAAGCTCACAAGACACTTCCTTGGAGCTAGACGAAAACGCTGTTAAGGCGTTTAACAGAGTTAAAAAAATTCTGGCATCAGAAGATGTACTTTTGCTCCAACCTGACTACGAAAAACCCTTTGAGCTCACTACCGATGCGTCTTCTACGGCAATAGGAGCCGTCTTGTCACAAAATGGAAAACCCATTACCATGGTTTCACGGACCCTTTCGAGAGCGGAAGAAAATTACGCTACTAATGAGCGTGAACTTCTCGCCATAGTTTGGTCACTCCAGAAACTTCGCAATTAACTCTATGGGGCCAAAAATATTAAAATCTATACAGACCATCAACCCCTTTCCTTTTCCCTTTCGGAACGCAACCCAAACACCAAAATCCGCCGTTGGAGAGCCTTCATTGAGGAGTTCTCGCCTACCTTTTTTATAAGCCAGGAAAGGAAAACACTGTCGCAGACGCACTATCTAGACAATATGCAAATCCTTTGGTCTGTAATAATGAGCCTTCTGTAAGTGGAACAGATTGTGCAGTGGCTGGGTCAGATACCAACACGGCCTCAGAAGGACAGGAAACTATATCAGCATCAGAAGGGACAATACATAGCGAAGCATCATTAACCAGAGTCATCCGAACCGTTGTTAACCCAGTAAATTGTTTCAAAAACCAAATTATTCTAAATAATGCCTCTGCACCTCAGCTCTCGACCCAAACCTTGTTTGGAAGCTTTGTTCGACATTTAGTTAACTTTACCTGTGTTGAGGAAATTTACTCTATGTTGAAGAAATGTGTGAACCCAAATGTGGTAAACTGCCTTCAATGTGATTTACATATCCTAGTTAAAATTCAAGATCATGTAATTAACCAGTTTCCTTCTGTCAAAATCGTTCACTCACATAAAGTGGTTATAGATGTAAGTAATCTTGATGATCAGCTAAAAATTTTAACAAGTGAACACAATAGAGCACACCGCGGTGCACGAGAAAATTTTAACCAAGTTCTTCAGGACTATTTTTTCCCTAACATTAGGCAAAAATTGAAGGAAATTGTGGCGAATTGTAAAACATGCAACGAGTCAAAATACAAGCGCCATCCTCAGAAAACAAATATTGAACAGACCCCTGTACCTTCCTACCCGGGGGAAATCCTGCACATCGATATTTTTTCAACGGACAGTCAACACTTCCTGTCTTGTCTGGATAAATTTACTAAATTCGCGCTTATGCTCCCAATAGAATCGCGGTCTATCGTCGATGTGAAAATACCACTTCTCAAAATCATGACCTTTTTTCCAAGCGTAAAAACTATAATCTGTGACAATGAAAAATCATTTAACTCTGGAACAATTAAATCACTTATGGCAAATCAATTCGGCGCAAAAATATTTCCCGTACCTCCAGCCCACAGCGTAAGCAATGGACAGATAGAAAGGCTGCACAGCACAATAGGCGAAATAGCGAGGTGTCTCAAGGGAGAAACACCTTACCATGATACTAAAGGATTGGTGCTTATTGCGGTCTCCAGGTACAACGACACTTTACACTCAGTAACAGGCTTTAAGCCAGCGGCAATTATACATTGTCTTTCAGAAAAAGATAAAACTGACATTAGAGAAAAACTCGCTCAAACTCAAAACAAGGACCTGACTTACCACAACAGGAATAGAACGACAAAATTCTTTAAGCCAGGGGACACAGTTTATGTCAAGGTGAACAGACGACTGGGAAACAAGTTTAGTAAGCTTTTTATTAAAAAGGTGGTACAGAAAGATTTAGGAACTGCTTTACAAATTGACAATAGAATTGTCCATAAAGACAATATTAAATAAAAATCATTTCAGAATTGCTCTGTTGACATCAACCAATGGCAAGTTGCTGGACTATTCCAACTCATATTACATCCCTATTATAAATGGCTCGGTTCGGATAACAACGGGAGACGACTACTTAGTTCATAGTGTAAACCTGACACGACATGAGGAAATGGGTGAGGAGGCCTTAGAAATGTCAAAATTGCTATTGAAATCGGACGCTAAAAGTGAAATGGAAGTAGACGCGGAAAATATCCTTCGGTTAGTGTCCATGTTACGTATCCATCATAAACAGGCTCGAAGCATTAACCTCATAGGGACAGCTCTCAAATATATTGCAGGTACTCCGGACGCAGACGATTACGAAAAAGTCAGGGCGATACAAGAACGGCTCACAGACTCAAACAATTACCAAATATTAATAAACTCAGAATTTCAAAAACAGATTAACAATTTGACAGACTCATTAAATATTTTATTGACCTCACAGAAGAAACTTGCTGTAGAAAACGGACAGTTATTTGAGTTGGTAATGCAAAGAAATAGGATGATATCGATAGAGCTTAATAATATAATTTATTCAGTAACGTTAGCAAGACTTAATGTCATAAATCCTATTTTATTGGAAACTTCTGAGATAGAAAAAATTTTCTCTAAAAATATAAGAAATAATGTAACTTTAAGTGAAATAATTGGCGTGTCTTCTTTAAAGGTAATGCAGAATAGAGACACTATCGTCTTTATAATTGGGTATCCAATTGTAGAAAGAATTGGCGAACTGATAAATATTTTCCCTGTAGCACATCGGAATGAAATTGCTGTCTTTGACACAAACTTGGTGGCGAAATGCCAACATACTTACGAACCATTAACTAACTGTAGAAAAGGCCCCTTCTCTCCTTTTTGTCAAATTATTCATGATGCGGAGTGCGTTAGTTCGTTACTCAATAATGGCAATGCACGATGCAAGAAGACTACGGCTTTCCACCTGGAGCCAATTCAAATTGTTGACGATGGGGTCATCATTTTAAATAATTATGCAGCGAAAGTAATCGAGAACAACGGACCGCCCGTTTTTATAAACGGTACATTCCTTATAACATATCAGGATAAGGTTTACGTAAATGAAGTACCTTTTCTAAATCGGAAAAGAACTATTAATTTAAAGCCAGAGATTCCAAGCTCTCACAGGATTAATTTCACTGATCACTCCGTTTCTTTATCCTTACCGTTTTTAAAACACATCAGTGATCACAACCTAAATATATTCATTCTTCAAGGGACGAAATCTACGGCAGTCTTACCGTCAGAACCTTTTCTTTCGTTTTCATTTGGGTAATAGCGATTTTGGTCTCAGTTTCTTATATCCTGTATAAGAGATGTCAGGGAAGACTTCAGATCGAACAGCTTGTCTTGAATCTTCGGTCAGGCAGGGACGCCAGCTCTTTTACGGGGAGGATAGTTAACACACCTACTGATCATGCTAGCACACCTACTGATCATGCAACCGATCGCTGATCAGTGGAAGCTCCCGGATGCGCGTGTGCTAAATCGCGCATTCTTTTCATTCGTTTCTTTCGTTTATTTCGTTTCTTTTGCTAAAATATCGCAAGTTATTTCATTTAAAGCACGTAAAGTATCAAGTTGCACTGCTGGTCAAAGTATGTGAATTTGCCAGCACTGCAATTAAAACATTTATTGTAATAATTTTATTCTAGCAACTAAGAGTATCAAATTGCACTGCTGGTCAAAGTATGTGAATTTGCCAGCACTGCAATTAAAACATTTATTGTAATAATTTTGTTCTAGCAACTAAAATTTTTTGAATAAAGAATCAGTTTTGACAAATCCATTTAACCGAACGGTATTTAACTTGTATCTTTTTGGTAAATAGTAGGTACTGGATTAACGCACTTGGGGAAATTTAACGGAAGTTAACGAGTCCATTAACATTTTTTAAAGTTAACTTAAAAGTTAATCCGTTAGTCAAAATGTTAACTTCGCCCAGCTATGGATTTTACACATATAGTATACCACGAGTTGGCTGATAAATTAGACATTGAAAGAATATTAGATGAAATCATTGTAAAAAATTCAAAAAGGAAAAATGTGTTAGCTTTATCAAAATATGTTTTTCTGACTAAATAAACAATTTTTTATGTACACACTAATCACTGATAACTTTATTGTATGTATATATTCTACATTAATTTTTTATAATCATGATTTCGTAAGGCTATCAATTTAAAAATTTCATAATTTCTGAACGCACCTCTCAACAAAATCCACACCCGCTTTTATAACGTTATGGCGCCCCTAGCCGCTAGTGTGCGTTTTCCGCATTAAATCCATTCTTTTTATTTGCGAGTGATTAAAACTCCCAAAAGACAATACCGCATGAAGTACGAGCTGTCGGCATTGATTTTCATATTTTCAAGTCTGCTGAACACGATGGTGATGGTTGTATTGCTAAAAAGTGGCTGTGTATCTTGGTAGCATAGAAAAACTCCCAGAAAACAGGTAAGCTCGGGGCATTTGTTTAGCATTGTAGTCCGAAAACAGAAGAAGAAATTCTGGCCAAACCCAATGTTCGTTTCGTGTACATTGAAAAAAAAATTAAAGGTTTTGATGACAACTTGAAAACTGTTTTTTATGCTAATGATCTGTGGCGCTTTTTTGAAAAATTTTCCAGTTTAAACTGGGAGTCAAGCGGATTATAATCCGTATTATTTAAAAAAAAAAGAGTCCGTCTATACGAAGTTCGTTCCGAAATCGAGACGGATCCGTAGAAGCATAAAAAAACGGAATCCGCGCTGACGGATCCGTACGGGTTCGAAACGGATCTTATTACACCTACCAAAAGGTTTTTAGCGACATTCTGAGTTTTCATGCATCAAATTACCTGCGGATAAGTATTAATTTTGAATTTATGTAAGAAATGAGTTTTTGACCCTTTGGGGGTAAATGGGGGTGCCGGACGAAAAGTGGGCTACTAAAACTCATTTTTATTGTAAGATATTGTGTCAGCACACCTAAATACGTAATAAAAGTAAGGTCTACCTTGTGAATTTTGATTCTTTTTTTTTATGAACTTTCTTTTTAAAGTATTTTAAAGTGTGATATTGAGGTTATATTAAAATTTAAGAGTGATGGGTGAATTCTTACCCCGGATTCGTTTTTAGCAAGCCAAAATACATACTGTATGGTACCTCAACTTTCAACTACAAGACTTTTTTTTGTGGTCCTGTGTAACGAATACAGACATCTGAGATATTTGAATTTTTTAAGACTTAATATATGTAATTCTAGCAAAGTGCATTCAAATCCCCATTCTACTATCAAGGATTATGATTCGTTTTTTCATGATATTACAGTTTGAAATGTAATATTTTGTAATGTCATAAAGCAAAAACGTTTTATTCATTTTAATACGACTTTATGTTTTTCTTTTCTTCTGCTGCATAGCTCACTAGCGCTCAGCGGAAAAGTAACATATTTTAACCGGAGAGCTTGGGCTATTCGCGGACGGCCACAGATCCGTAAGATGGACGGATGAGCTTTAGCTGACTTAAGCATCAGATCATCAATTTTTGACAGTTTTACAAATGAAAAGCATCAACTCTTTTTGTAAATTGGTAGCCTGCAAAAACGGAATTGTAAAATGAGAATCTATTTTCGAATTATAAACGAAAAACAAAACCACAGTACCCCAAAATGAGGTTTCAAAAACTTATTTAGCTTCACATTGAGTGTGCGTAGGCATTTGAAATACACAGTTTCTTAATGTCGAAATCAAATGTCCATTTCTGGTTCGCAATATGCTATTAATTTTGTTGAAGTTCACCCTAAAACATATTTTCATACATGTATTCAAATACGTGCATATATCTATGTGTGAGTAAAATATGTGTATATTGTCTTTAATATGTGTACGTAATTTAATAAAGTTCAGTTAATGAACTTGCAACTGAAGCTAAATAACTCTTTTTCATCATTAAAATTCTTTGGACGTCGTTGCTGTTCTTCTTCTCGTTCAATATTTTTTTAAGGACATAGTGAAAAATTTTAAAATTCATTCATTTCTGTGTTTGTGCAAGCAAAATCGAATAGAATTTTCAACTTTTTCATCTTTTTGGCTGCTTTGGCATTGAATGAACGAAGATTTATTGTACGAGTATGGCCAACAGCAAGAAAACTTTGCATCAACAGCAAATAAATCAAATATTTTTCAAATGAAAAAATCCTTTAAAGAAAAATGCAAAATAAAAAACTCCATGTATTGTATGTAAAATAATGTTCTTTTTAAATTTTTGCATAGTTCAAACTTTGCACCATGCCATACAGGCTGTAGCCTGTTCGTTGGTTACTCATTAAACTCATTACGAAGGTTCTTTGTTGTGCGATTAGTGATGTTAAAAATAGAGCGTGGATTCGTGATAAGAAAATAAAGATATTCGCATATAATATAAATCTAAAACTGCAAAATATGCACGTTAAAACACTGAGATTCAATATTTATTAGGAAAATAAAAACACCACGAATGCATATGATATTTAATTTCAAAACAAAGTTGGGTAAGCTAAATTAAAATTAACTCAAAATAAATTAACATTTTATAAATATTAGAATTTTGAAAAATAACCTTTTTACCTCAGAAAATAAAAAATAAGCTTTAAAAAACGGCGGGTTGCACTCCGGGAGTGCCGACAAGTTAGTGTGTTAGTTGGTATGTGTGCGTTTTCTTTTTATATGGCAATGCAATGGAAGACAAAATCGGAATATGTATTAAAATTTTACTCTCGCTCTCATTCTCAATTTGTCAACGCAACAACGCGGAATTTGAAAGAAACAAACATGTAAGCATAACAATCGTTGAATAAGAATGGAATGTGTCAGTTAGTGTGTCTGCTTTGCTTTTTGTCTTCCACTTGGAATATTTATTTAAAAGAAACAATAGAACATTCAAATTTTACTATCGCATTCATGACGGGGAATCCCGTGACGGTCAGTGTCGCGAGTTTATACTTTTTTCCTCAGCCGCACAACGTGCCATAAGAAGTTTTCACTTCAAAAATTGCTGGAAGAAGTATATTCGGCTCAGTAGCCTCAACTGTGAATAATTAAATTTGAACTAAGTACTCCTTATGTTTGAGAACAAAAATTTATTCTGATTGCAGTAAGAAACATCATTGCGAATTATGTAAGTATAAGAAAAAATCAGGTTAAGAAAGTACCTGGACCTGTGACTAAATAGCTTAAACATAATTTTTCTAAAACTTAACTTAAAAATCTGCTTCTTCCTATAGACACTATGACACCACATTTATCAAAATCGGCTTATTTGTTGCCGAGTTATGACTGTTAGAATATTCAAACTGCTTAAAACGCCATCTAGTGACAGTTTATCAAAATACAAATGACTTCAAAAAAATCTGCTTGTTCTTAAAAAAACTATTACACCTCATTTGTCTAAATCGGTTTAGTAATAGCCGAGATATAACGTTTTACAGTTTTTCAAAAAACCAAATTTCCTTGCTGCTGGTTCATGGTGGCCTGGTACTTCAGATTTTCCTCTGCTTTCGGCTGTGCTAGCAGAGAAAAATTTGCTGACTGAGCAACAGCTAACCGGAAGTCAACATACAAATTTAAAATTTTTTTTTCCAAAAAATTGCATACTTTGACGGGCCATTATTTCAAAAAACGTTGCCTACTTTTAGGCGCTATTAATAAGTTACCATAAAAGTATGCAACACTTTCCGGCGAATTTCAAAATAGCGCCTAAAAGTAGGCAACATTATCTGAAATTTTTAAAATCGTTGCCTACTTTTAGACCCTAATTTGGAATTTGTCAGAAAGTGTTGCATACTTTTAGGGGCAAATTATTAATACCACCTAAAAGTAGGCAATGTTTTTTAAATCGAGTTCGTTTTCCAAGTCTTCAAAATTCCAAAATCAAGTTCGTTTCCCAAGTCTTCTAAATTTGAAATCGAGTTCGTTTCCCAAGTCTTCAAATTTCTGAAATCGAGTTCGTTTCCCAAGTCTTAAAAATTCCAAAATCGAGTTCGTTTCCCAAGTCTTCAAAATTCCAAAATCGAGTTCGTTTCCCAAGTCTTCAAAGAACATTCAAATTTTACTATCGCATTCATGACGGGGAATCCCGATGACGGTCGGTGTCGCGAGTTTATACTTTTTTCCTCAGCCGCACAACGTGCCATAAGAAGTTTTCACTTCAAAAAAAAATACTAAAAGAAATTGACAAATTTTCTATTACTCCTACATTCAAGAAATTAAAAACAGAAAAATAATTCGTGATACTTTCTTTGGAAAAAAATAACTATTACATGATGAGAAAAAGTCAAAAATGGACTACTAAGCCTCAATGAGCCAACTTCAAATAAAAATTCGTAACAAAAATGTTGGTATCAGTCAATGCGAAGTTTTTGGCTTTTCCATATCCATAGTTGCAAAAAGAAAATTAAAAGAAGAACCTAATCGGTAATCAACCTTCCTTCATCGATTGTTGTAAAACAGCCTCTTGTGATGTCCAAAAACCATTTTCAACTTTCGTCGTCAAATGGTGTACATACATATTTGTTTGTTTTGAGGAAAATTAATTCGGATTTTCTTAAAGAATCAAATTCCTATACAAATAAATTTTAAAATTTTAAGCAAAACCCATCGGCAAGATTTTTTCCTTTGCATGGATCAAGTAATATCATTCCTAAATGTAGCTAGAAACAATTTTACAAGTTTATTCAAAATATCGTGTTTTTTAGTTCGTTTTATTGGCTTTTATAATAATATTAATTTAATGATAATTGAACTTTAGCCATTTTTAGCAGCGATCAACATTCATGTAAAACTTTACAGGTTGATAATACAATGCTTTATTTTATTAAACAAACTTTGACAACAAAGGAAAAAAACAATAACTCTAGAATATAGACATATGTTTCGATTCTTAAAATCTCATCAGTATATTTTTGCTTGATGCCTACTTCAGTACTCAAATTACCATTTGCCATATCAATACAAATCTAACGAAAAGCTAATTTTTAATTTCAAGCAAATGTGGTAAATTTCTTAAGTGAATTCTAAGATCACACCATTGCGTTGAGATTTCAATCAGCTGCTCCGTTTCTTTGTTTACATTATGTTAGAGCATGACGTCATCTGAGTGGACTAAGCCGTAATTCTCCTTTACCACATTTACTTGATATTAAAAATTAGCTTTTCGTTAGATTTGCATTGATATCGCGGGCGTAATTTAAGTACTGACGTAGGCATCAACCAAAAATATATTGATGAGATTTTTAAGAATCGAAACATATGTCTATATTCTAGAGTTGTTGTTTTTTTTTCCTTTGTTGTCAAAGTTTGTTTAATAAAATAAAGCATTGCATCAACTTGTAAAGTTTTACATGAATGTTGATTGCTGCTAAAAATGGCTGAAGTTCAACTATCATTTAATTAATATCGTGTCTTGACATAAAGAAATTGAATTTTTTATCAATAGTTGCACATACATAAGTATATCCACATCTACCATCAAATGCATGACCACACGGTTGAAAATATCAGTATAAAATTAATAACTTTTAGTTATTCATATAAATCCATAAAAAAATCGTATATATTTTATAAGTTCCGCAGTTATAAAATTTTATATGAATATCATATATGTTTCTATATTAAAAAGTATAGAATAGGTTGACGTATAAATTCTATTTTATAATAAGAGTTTATATTTAATTTTACGATATTAAAAAAAAAATGTATATTTATGTCGGTTGTTAGAACGTTTGACTGGGACGCAGAATTCATGGGTTCGAGTCCGGGAACAGATACTTCTTTTTAATTTAATTTTATTTACAATTTTTATTTATAAAATGATTTGAATAACAGAACATGAATGGGTAGAGATTTGAACCTGCTTCATTTCTAGAATAGTTTGAATTCGACCCCGTTCGTTAGCTAGCTCGGCTACAGAATGTTGATGATTTATTAGACAAAAGTGAGCATAAACAACTGGCCGTATAGCTGGTTTTTATATGTTGAAAAGTTATTAAATTTATACCTAAATTCATATAAAACGACCCTTAAACTGATATTCGTATAAAAATTTATACTGATTTTTTAACCGTGCATATTGACTGCTATAAGTTTCCAAACTTTAGAACAACTAATTTACATATTTATCTAGTTTTACTTCTTATGAATCTTTTGTGCGTAGTCATGATCAAAATTACTTGATTATAGATGTCGATACATCATGTTGGAAAACTGATATCTGAGATACTAAGGAGGTTAAGTGAGAAGCCTTATTATTCACCATAGAGGGTGACAAGTGACAGGCTTGTCTAGGGCGCATGTGATTTCTTTCCGCTTAGATTTCTTGCATTTTAAAGGTAGGATGTTTCAGGATTCAGACGTGATGGGAAAAACTGAACATGAGATCGTGTTTAACGTACTTATAAATATCCAGCATACAATGACCTTCGGTATAAAACTTTTCTAAAAATTTTCAATCTAGTGATATTACTTTTATTTGCAAGGCAAAGTTTGTTAAAAAAGTATAAAATAACTTTCTACAAACTTAGGAGTATATTAAAGACTTTCCAATAATTTGGTAGTCGAAAAAAATATCAAAGTAAGTATTTTTGCCCAAAATGGAAAAATTACACAAACAAAAACTTGCTGATGTCAAATTTTGGGTTTAAATACAAATTAAAAAGTTGCGCAGGTAATTTCCTGAACTACTTTCCTCTTTCTAATAGTTCGTATTAGCGGAAATGTACAACAGTTCTACAACAGTTACTGAACTGTTTTGTTACTACTAGCGATGCCAATCCCGGGATCCCGGAATCCCGAGATCCCGGCCTTTTTTGAGTCCCGAAAATCCCAGGATTGGTGCCATTGAATCCCGGGATTAATTAAATAAGTACAATTCATTATTGGATCATGAATTCAAAGTCTTAAAAGATGTAGTAAATGTACTTCAACCCATTAAAGTAATTATTGAAGCCGTATGTGCTCGTGATATGGATCTATATAGGACATAGCATTAAATTTCATGCTAGATGAAATCAATCAAAATACATAAATCTCCTTTTTGCAATCTTTTATTTAATCAAATTATAGAGAGAATCAAGCAAAGAAGAACTGTTTTATTTGACATTTCATTTATATTTAATGAGTCCTGACAATATTTATAAGCTTAAGTTTGACTTTTCTAAAGCTCCATCACTAACAATTATAAAGAAACAGTTATATGATATTTTGCTCAAATTAAAAAACGAGACTAACTCCAAAATCGATGATATCGATAACACTGAAATAAGAAATTTAAATCCACCCGCAAGTTAAAAAGAAAAATTACGTTTTGTTTTAAATAACACTACCTGAAATTCCTTTGATAGGATAAGTTATTCCATAGTCGATGCTCTAAATAAAGCAATAGATATATTTTGTAATGGTGGGGACATGTGCTTCTATTTACAAAAAGATTTTAACTTCCTGGCAACAATTGAGCCGACAAGTGTTAAAGCAGGAAAGTGCTTCTCATCCTCCACGCTTAGAGGATGATACACTGAATGCTTTAATATTTTTAGGGTCATATTTTAAAAAAGAATGGGAAGGTTTTATATCCAATTTAGTTTTATAAAAATATTTCCTCATTATGAAAAGACTTCATTACTCTAACGTATAATAATATATGTATTTATAAAAATGTGTGATACCTAACAAAAAATTATATTTTGTAATGTTAATTTCTTATTTTTTTAACTGTTATGAAGAAGTTTTTAGTATTTATACTTATTTTTTTAAATAAATAGTATTGCCACGTTATAAATAGTCAAATTATTTTAGCTTTTCCGACGTATAGGTAAATTTATATTGATCATTTTTAGAATTCTTAAATCCCGGGACTGTCCCGGGATCCCGGAATCGCAGTTTCAAATCTCGAAAATCCCGGGATCAAAAAAATCCCGAAAATTGGCATCCCTAGTGACTACATATCATTTATCACTAAATTATTCCAAGATTCAAATCTGCCTTAAAAATTACAATTGAAAACGATACGCTCAACTTTTTGATATAAAAACTTAGTCCAATCTCATAGTGCTTTGAACTTATTTTCATATGTAAACATATGAATATTAATATGTACTATGTATGCATGAAATAAAAACACAAAGAATGAAAATGTGTCGTGAAAGAGAGCGTCTGCTTATAAAAGAAAAGTCTGAATTAAATATTTAATTTATTTTAATAATTAAGTAATTTAATAGTCCTTCTTTCCATTAGTTTTTTTCTGAAATTTACATACATAAAGTTCATGGAAAATTTGAAATATTTTTATAACCTTTGTATTGAATCTTTCGAGACTCTAATTACTTTGATATATCCATACGTTATGATAAATTATCGAATAACCGGTTTTAATAAGACCGTTCAGCATTTGATAGCCGCACTTACGGTGTGATATCTTTGCGCCTGATAGTACGCTTTGGCAAACTTACTATTGCATAACCGAATGCATATGCATGAGGCCAAGCATGGATTTTTGAGTTTTTTAACTTGTTTTTTTTTATTTTTTTTTTTTCGATTTGCGTGCTTTTTTCTGCACTGTCACTGTCCAAAAATTTAACGAAAAAATAGTGGCAATGCGCTGTCGGAAAATGCTAAACAGCAGCAGTATGTTCTTTTAAAAATAACGTAAAAGCGAGGAAAAAAATCTAAAATTTCCGTACGCTAATGCAAGTTAATTACAGGGGGTTTTATGGCGTATATTTTACGAAAATGCCAGGAGATTTGCATTTTTTATCCATGAGTGCTGTACACCATTTTTTATTTGTATTTGGTAAGTGTTAGTGTATATTAGCATTTTCTTCGTGTTTGTGAACTTTTATAAGTGCGGATGTGTGAAGTAAAAAGTTGCAGATTATCATGTGGTCTTATGTTCAGCAGTTAATGTGGTCATTAGTCCATAGGTATGAGTATTAGAATTTTCATACATAATTTCAATTTTCATTTCCTTTATGTTTAAAAATTATTTAACAATACGCGCGTATAGGAACATAACAAATAATGCAATTGAGAAGCTTTTAGGCTAACATGTCTTAAAAAATGAATAGTAACAGTAAATGCATTATCCATCGAAAACTCTGTTATGAAACTATTTGCTAAGCAAGATTATCCCAAACTGTGCCTCAACGACCAATGCGAATAGAACATTTAATACCCCCCTTTGGCTTTTATAACTTCTTTAACACGTTTTGGCTTAGAATCCACAAGTTTTGTACACATTCCTGATATTTGCTAGTCTCGAAACAATATCTGAATTACAGTCTCAACCACATTTGTTTTTGTTGTGCAGTCTATTTTACGAAGTCTAGCCTTTACAATAATCCAGAGACTTTCAATCGGATTAAGATCCGGTCAGTTTCCTGGCCATTCAAGGCTTGATATCTTCTTGAGAGGTATTTTTTGGTACAAAGACAGCGATCTCGTTTTGTTAAGAATAGGACAGCGAAAAAGTTACGATAGCTCATATCGACCAAATCCGTTAAAAATTTTTTGGGACTGCTTTTCTTATAAAGGTACCTGGTCCCTTGTACCGATCGAAGGCACGATGAACTCTCAAAAATATATAGACTTGCTAGAACAAAGATTGGAAGCTAAGTTATTTTTTTGCAAATTATCACTTGTGTTCACATTAATTCGAACAATACTGTACCTTATTTTGCTTCAACAGAAATCGCTGGCTGCTGATGTAAAGGCAGAACCTTGGATATACATAGTTTCAGGCAATATTGACTGTGCGCATTTATTGCTTTTTGTTACTTTTAATGTACCTTCAAGAACGTTAACGTTCTACACGTTTTTTCATTCACGAATTCAAAGAACTAATTATGCACTTAATGAGCCTATAACTCGTGCTTTGTTGTTGTATAATCAACTTTCTTCTGTCCATAATTTAGATCTTTCTTTTTCAAAATTGTCTTTTAAGAAATTGCTAAATAGTCTGTATCTAGTTTAATTTATCATTTATTATTGTAAGATTCGTTGTTATTTTAATTACTTATATTAACTTGAATTCTTTGTTTGTTTTATATAACATTTATATGAATATATTATTGTTTTATTTTTTTTAAGTAGTCTGTAAGGATATTGTAATCCAAAGACATTATCAAATAAATAAATAAACATAGTATCAGGCTGACAAGCATGTTACAGGCCTAATGAATTTGGCCGCTGGTAGCGCATAATATCATTACGCTTAGGCCCGTAGCGCCGATCATACAAAATAGAGCATTCTCATAATAACTAAATAAATCTTTCTTTGAGTAAAAATTATTGTGCTAAGGAACTCACACAGGAATTCAACACGTTGATATGTCTCAAATCTTGAACTTGTATTATAAACTAAGTACATATGTACATATATTATGTGGCAAACATGATTTGACTTGTAGAGTTTCTCATATGGAGCCATGATTCGAACTGTCAATTATATTTTTCTTTAAGCTTAAATTATTGAAAAATAATCCTATCTCAATAAATTTTTGGATTTTGGCCATGTCAATTGTTAGTGAACACATGAATTATAAAACTAATTCTGTCACTGGTTGGGCGGACATTATAAGTCCATTGAAGGCCACAATTTGTTGAATCTAGAACTCGACTGAGAAATCAATTAACAACAGAAATTTGTGATAGTGGTGATTGGTGACAGCAGATAGACTTGGCGCGCACATGACATGGACTAAAAACGACCATAAAGAATCCCCTTATGTATTACTCTACATTTGAAGCCTTCGTAATGACCTTCTATGAGATTATTGATCTTCAGTTCTACACCTCCTCTGTTCAATGCAGGCATTCTTAAGAGCATGAAATTTTGAATGAAAAACAAGGAACATAGCAACTGGAAAGACTAAGATAGAAACATAAGTTTAATATAAGTAACAAAAACAACACAATTTTCTTCTAAAATTACGACAAAGCGTGGTTAACATGAGAAGTCGTTTTCATTATACTACTTACTACATTCGGAAGGGGTTGCTAACACTGTTGGGATTGGACTCTTGTTCGTATGGTTGGTGTAAAAAGCTCTCGAAAATCAAATGAGTCTAACATTATCTTCTCATTTGGCTAAAATAGTCACACAAAAGTTTTGAGTACTACGCAGTGCATAAGGGAAACAAAACTGAGTAGTGATAAAAAATTGTGTGGACTATTTTGTACATTACTTCTTCGCATTTTTGTTAGCTACTCATTTACTTCAAACACAGTGGATAGAAAAGTTTGGATTTTTGTAATAATAAATAATATCTAGCTGAAAATTACTACTTAAATGACTTTTTAAACACTGAACAAAAACTTACGGTAAGTATTTGATTAAAAGATCGTTCGTTCACATTTCATTTCCAGGTGTTGCCAGCTCTGCTACATTAGCTTCATACAGTAAGAAAAGTTTAAACTCAAAGCATATTAGACACGTACTGTAAATGCTCTGAATATACTAAAAATTAGTCCGTTATACGAGCATACATTTCAAAGAGCGTACATATGTATGTCCTGAAGAAATATGATTATACTAAAAATCTCAAAACTAAGCGAGATCTCAAATTTTTTCACTATTATTAACTGTGTTTGCCCTTGCTAAAAGTGAGTTCGGGAAGCCTATATTTTCTTTCTTTCACTTGGATTTGAAATTGAAATCAAAAATGTGAACAGACAGACTTTTCAAGTAGATCATTTCATTTCAAAAGAAAGTACGGTAGCAGAAAGCTGAGAAGACTTTCTTTCTCCGAAGAGAGGCATTCTGTCGCATGTGTTTAGTTTATTTACTATATTTTAATAATTCAAAAGTACTGTTAGTTCAGCTCTGATATGTTCGGACTAATATTTTGTTCTTTAGTTGCAAAAAACAATGTCTTTTGCTGAACGCATCCTCGATTCCTACATTTGCCTTTTGTATCCACAGTGCCATAGTTAATGCATATTATGGGTGCAGCAAAGAAGATTATATACATATATACAAATATTCCGAGGTTTATTTAAATTTCTCTTTTTTTTTTTTTTTTGTTACAAAATCTGGTGGAATTGAAAAGTTTTAGCTTTTGAAGGTCTTACGCATTTTACCCTAAAAATGCCTGCGGATGACTTTTAACCTCCGTTCTTATTCATGCATTTTTATGCGATTCTCATTTTTGTTTGAAAGATTACATTCAAGCAGTAAGTTATATTCATTTACTTTGCTTTGGAGTGTTGCCAGTGTTGCTGTCGGCGCACAATTCATCTAGTGCTTTCAAAGAAAATTCATAATGCAAAAATATTTTACATTAATTTAACAATTTAAGTGCGTTAGGCGCCAAAGTAAAAAAAAATGCATGTTTTATTAAAATAAAAGAGCATACAAAGAGAAGCGGCAGCAACAGCAGCAGAAATCATTTTCATGCCACAGCGCACATTAAAGCTTCTAATCACATTAGATGTTGCCACTGGCGCTTGATTTTTGTTGCTCATCTGCTGCATTCCTTCTTCTTGAAAACAAAATAAAAAATTAAGCTCCAGCTAGGGAGTTCGACACGATCCCATTTTTCGGTACCAATTATGAGAAGCACGCTATTCAGTATCATAGCAGCCTAATAGATCTCCAGCCATAATACTTTAGAAAAATAATTAAATCGGTATTCTGAATGCAATGCATTCAAAACACTGCAATCTAACAGCTGGTCAACTTTTGAATTGAAAACGATTTGTAAAGTATCATTTGCAATCAAATAGGAGAGTGAAATTTTGAAAAAATTTTCTTCAAACTCGATTCCATAATATAGGCCTAGGGGACCGCAAAACAAACAAAAAAAAAAAACACCTCGGTGTATTTTGTCCGCATTTTCAGCCACACGAACAATTTGTGCATGGTTTTACAACAGCACCTAAAACGCTTTATGTTTACTAAGCCAAACTTTTTCTACGTTTTAAAGTCCAACATCCAAGATATTAATCAAAATGATTTGTCTATATTACTACAGGGTTAGAAATTTTGGAATAAATTTTAATACTTTTGGGCTTACATATATAACTACACCAGAATTGCATTAAAATTCAATACTGCCTAGATATTGAAATTCATTTTTAATACAAATTTGTATTAAAATTTAATACTCGTTTTTAATAAGATTTAAAAAAAGAATTTTTACGATATCTGCTGCTTGTATTTGTATTGCGTTCTTAAAACTTTTAAGGAGAACTTAAATTTTTTACCTGTCACCGATCAGAATTGAACCTAGGCCACTGTTCAAATATGCTCTCTTTACCAACTGAGCTACTGTCATCATCTCTGTGAATGACTTAAACTCAATTACTGACTTTTCCGTCAAAATGAAACATTGAACTTTCATTTTACGTTGTTATCAATTGATAATTTAAATATACTTTTACCCAACCAGAATATGATAATACGTTGGCTGATGTCGGTAAACTGCTCATGCAACCATTTTATTGAAAGGGAACCAGGCTCGAATCCCAGTGAATACGACATATTTTTTTTTAATTCAATACAGAAAGTATTAAAATATAAGACAGCATGGTTTAAAAATCAAATGCAATACCAGCGATAGCATCAAATTGATTCCAAATGTTATAAAATATCGTTTCAATGTTTGAAATGTGTTAAAATTTAGTATAAAATGTCTTACAAAATTTTTTAATCTATACAAAAGTATTAAATGTAATCAAAATTGTATTAAAAATCTTTGTAATACTTCGCTTGTATTAAAATATATTCCAAGATTTCCAACCGTGTATACTTCATAAGCGTAAGTTATTAGTTGCGACTAGTTTCTTCTATTTTGCACTTATATATTTAATTTCTTCATATTCTAGAGTTGGTTTACTGTAACAAGCACAGAAGTATAATCTCATTTTGTAACAAACCCATATACCAATGTAACGTATTTGTACTCTTTAAAATTTTCTAACACTTTTTTAAAAAAATACTTTCAATATTTAATAAAGAGAGTAAAAAAAATGTTTAATAAATTTTATGGTAAAATCAAATATTTTACCAGGTCCCGCGATGCAAGTTTGCAATCCCAGGATTCCCTGAAGAGGGTTTGGGATTAAGCTCCCTACTGATTACGTACTTATGTTTGCTGCTAGTTGGTCGGTTGAAAATTATTGTCTGTTATACACCGAAAAAATTATTTTTGATATGTTAATATCTTTACTGGCTGTGGTATTTCCGCGGGTATTAAAATATAGCTATCCATAATGTAGTCAACTGGTAGGTTCAGCAACGCTTACAGAGATAAATATCTATTAGTCTTAAGCTACTGAGCAGATTTTTGTTATGCATATTAAATTGGTTGGTAAAGTTTCAAAAACTTGTGCACATGGAGTGCTATGCAAAATAAAAGCTCTATAGCATTTCTATTACATAAGCTGAAGAAATTTATGATGAAATGTTTCACACTTAAACGATGCTTCCAAATTGTAGAATTTTATTTACAAGAGAAGTTTTCTGTTTGGTAAACATAAAAAGCGCTTTTTGCATTTCACACCGTACTTTGAAGTAAGCTATATATTCGCCGAATTGACGATTTTGTAATCCCATTTATTTATTCCACTCATTCATAAAAATTAAGGCAACCTTGGAGGAAAAGTCCAAGAAGAAATTGTGCATACATTTTTCATTTCTTCTTTCCAAAAAAGTTTTAAAATGAGCATCAGAATAAGGATATTCATCGTACATGTCCTAAAGTAAAAAAAACAACACATAAATCTGACGATTAATACTACAAAATGAGTACCTAGTATGTGAATCGATTATTTATGAAAGGCCTTTAGTCACAAAAAGCTATCTTTCGGAAAATCAAGAAAAACTTTATTTTCCCTCATTAAATTTTTGTTGCTTCAACTTTTTTGAGAATAGAATTGATAGAACCAGACATGAGTTCTTTTATAAGAAAACAATGGATAATGAATATTTATCGATTTCTGTGATAAAAGTTCATTTGCTAAAAAAATGACTTAAGGCCTTTCATAAATAATCGATTCATGCATTCTCAAACATTGGACGATTTCATACTGCTCTACCAAAAACTTCTCTAGTGTTGAATTCACAATGTAAGTTCACAAATGATTTTTAATTTTGTCAAAACCGGCCATCGTATGGTAATCGCCAAGAATTTATTCATTTCAGTTATTCTCTTTTGACTTAATCTCCGATTTTTTCATTTTTATAAATTAAATGTGAATTTTGGACACATGTATATAAATTTCAAAAAATTTGACTCTAAAATTTTTTGGAACGTAATATCTTAAAAACTACGCTGCCCTCACTACTGATTCGATTCGATGCTGATTACGACATCGGATAGCTTAAGAAATTACGCGTCTTACGTATCTTAGTTCAAACATATGAAAATTCTCTTTAGAGAATTTTCTTTATCTCAATTTTACAGGTAATCAACAAATTGACAAACAAAACAACATTTATTTCGAATCGCAGTTTTTTGAGATACGCACTTTTCGCTTCTGGGGCAGTATGGGGAATAAAATGAAAGACTTCGAATCTTTTTAGCTTCTTATTTTAGACACTTATTTAAAGAAATAGCTTACTAAATAAATTTGTTTAAAAATTAATTTTCTTGTTTATAAAATTACCTTTTTGAAATACATATAAAAATGTTCTCAAAATATCTTCGACATAACACCTTTTTAATTAACTATTTTATAGAGCTTACTGTTCAGTGCAATGTGTGTCAGCACCAAATTATTACACTAAATAAAGTTAAATTTAATCAAAAAATTGGGCTCAAATTAGTCATACAAGTTTCATCATTAATTGCTAACAAAATCATCAGTGACTTTTAAGCCGGGTATTAGAAACTTCTAAGCCTAATATGTTCCTCCTTTTGCATGGATCTGTTGAGATCCCAAACAAAAAGTAAGACAAAGCATAAACTCTCTGTTATTCTTGAATTAATCCTTATAATATATCCGCTTTCAAATCTAAATTTCCGACACACAGTGGAAGGGTTTGTGTGGAACGGCAGCCATAAACAGTATAATAGCGCTAGACTAGGTACTGATATGAGAATATGAAAAAATCGGCCGACGGACACGCCTACTATCTATACAAATGTGGGATGTAGTTGCAACTTTTTTTTTTGTAATGCTGAATTAAAAAACGCTAAAAATTGTGTAACATCTTTTATAATTTTGAAGTTATTAAAGAAAAACCGTTTTGAAGGCTTATCTCTTCTGTTTTTGAAATGCTATCTAGCTTATATCTATTATACCAAGGGAGATGAAAAGTTTAAAAATACCCGTTACCTGTTCCCCTCTCTTTAAGGAAACTCCCTTCTGAATTGAAGCATTTCCCTTCACACTGTAAGCTTTTACAAGTGATACAATTATTGTAAAGGATTGCAATTAGTGCTTCACCGATACGATAATTCAAAAATTATTGTATCGTGCTCGTAGTAGCGCCAAGCTTATCGTCTCGTTTTCACTCTCGTACGAGACATTTTTGATCTTTATCGTAATCGTTTCGTTCTCGTCTCATTATCGCTGATATTTCTCGGTTATTCTCGCTTACTTTTATGTATGTTGACAAATGGCTGAACCCGTGCACTGCCTTTTGTTCCACCTCACCTATATTTTACGCAGTCTTTACTACAGACTATTGGGTCTATGTACCGAATTTCGCAAATTGGTATAAGTAGCAAAGATATCAATATAAGAGATTTCGTTGTATGGGCAGAGATCCATTATCCAACCCCGTTCTCATTTTGCGAGTTACTTGGCACAAACAATTTACATTTTCTTATGCCAAGATAAAGCGTTATAAGCGATTTTCTTTTATTTAAAGGTGTCACGCCCCGTTGTCAAAAAAAGGTAAAAATAAATTGTGAACCTTTCGACTTCAAAGTAAAGCTTTTAAATTTGAGGACTGCAATATGTGAAGAAATAAAAATATTTTTTTCCTTCAAATATTGGGATTGAAAAAATTCACAAAAAAAAGTTCTGAAAATCTGCAGCTAGAACTTTGGATTTTAATTAAGCATACTTTCTTACATAATATATAAAAAAACTAAAGAAATTTGGGGACGTGTGTCTAATTTTTTTAGTGATAAAACTTTCGAAATTTCTCAGATCTGGCTTTTTAGCCCTAGTTTTAAAATACTCCCATATAAAATATAAAGCCACTAACAAACTTTTTTTCAAAAGTGCAATGTATGGACTATGGTGATTATTTTCAACATTTTGTAGATGGATGGACTTTCAGATTCTTTTCGTCATTAATAAACGCTCCCTTATGTTATTGAAAAATAGTAAATTGTATTTATACTCTAATATTTATTTATACGCTAAGTTACATCCCAAACGACCCCATATTCAATCATTTTTTAGCTCGACCTTGAATTTAAACTTGGTTAAAGCCTACTTGACAACTTGAGAAGAAAAAATAACAGAAAATGGTATCATTTGGCAGCGCTGCAGCCATGTTAGTTTAATTATGGTAACAACTATTATCGGTTTTGTTGGAGATGTTTCTATGCTTATGACACTAGCTTACAAAGGATTTTCTTATGTACTTTTTCTTAGGTATTTTTTTCCGAGACATTGATTTTTTTAATTTTTTCGACTTCCTTGTACTTAAAAAATCATTAAATCTTTATCGTTCTTGCTACTAAATTAAAGGTATTAAAATGATAAATAAATGGATAAATTATATATATATATAAATGGATAAATTAGATCTTTAATTGGTCAAGCCGTTCAGAAGATATCGATAAAACGGGACGGATTTTTAAGAAAATGAAATTTTACAGTTCATCCAGTTGTCACGAGAAAATAAAAATTGATAAAAAAACTTCTGATTAATTTCATTTGCGTAGAGTAATGTGACCATATATTTTTTAGTAAATATTTTTGTATACTACTAAAATAAGCACTTTGGAAATATATATAATTGTTCAAATATATCTCATTTTGCTGGAATTTGATGGATTTTTTTTTTTTGGTGCTCCGCGTTTTGCAGAAAAATATCTAGTCACGTTAGCATAGAGCTCATACTCTTACGCAAAATATATGTCTGACCAGAAGAAAATGTTAAATGATATTGTTAAGAGTGATTGAATCAATTAATCCAAATTCTCCATTTTCTGAATATACTTATTAATTTTTTCGAAAATTTTTGTTGTGTTTAATCGCCTGCAACACATTCATTCTCTGCATCTTTTGGTGTTTCCATATTATTAGAATAAGTTTGTTTAAAGCCTCCGATCGCTCAGAAAATAAAATGGAAAAGGAACTACTTAGGTCCAAAAACCACAATTATTTGCACACACAAAAGACTAGTACAGATAATCATATCAATCAAGTTAGAAATAGTTGTTGCTCTTATTTTGTCTTCGGTCGCTTTTGGGATCCGTTTCTCTCGTGAGGAACTAAACGTAGTCTCATTGAATTATCCCAAAACTATTGATATCTACGCTTTGTTGGTGAAATCTCTCACCGTGTTCGTCACTTACATCACCAAGATTGTCTGGAGAGAATTTGCATACAAAGAACGATATAATTGAACTTTTCTAACTCGAGATATGAAAAAAATTACAATATATCATCAGTGCAGTACCGTGCAATTTACTAAAAAAAGGACCACAAAATTCATTGAATATGGTAAAAACCAAACACTATTTTGCCGCCCCCGATACTTTGCGCCCGGGACAACCACCCACTTCACCTTCCACTAGGGGTTCTATAAAAAAAGTTTAACTTTATTTTTTGAACTCAGCGAGAAAAAATATATAAGTCACCTCTCATCAAAAGTACATTTTTAGCGTTATTATTTTTTTAATTTTCGGCTTTTGTTGAATTGCGGTTGGGCTATGGCTATGACAAGTTTATAGAAACTGTACTTACGTTACTAATTTTAAAGATATCACGAAAGTCTTGAACCCCAAAAAATGTTCCACAGCAAAGGTATAGATGTACTAACTGTGAAACCTGCTTTAAAACATTGACCAAAACTTTTCTGTGTAAAACAATGCATTTCTTCTTATCTACCTGCACAAAAACTTAAAAAGAAAATATTAGGTACAAAGAAAGCTTTAAAGCCAACTTTTTCAATTACCTTTTTTGTTGCATATTGTTTGGGCAAAATTTTTTTATTTTAAGTTATGAGCTCTTGATGTTTTCAAGCAACTTGGTTTTGTGAAATACAACTAACATAACAATTGCAGAGTTAATACAGTAGTACTTGTTGCCCTTTTAACTTAATATTCAATTTCCAAAAGGTTTTTGTTTTTATCACAAACGTCTTGAGGCTACATTGTGCGTGTATAAGCTTACGAATGTGTATGCACATGTATTTAGGTAACGCCTTAAGCACATCATGCAAAACGATTTTCTTAAGATATTTGAAGCGTTTTCTTTTATTCTCAGCGAATTAATTTATTATTTTTAATGCAGTGTCTCTGGCGTTTAATTAACTTCGAAACCATTTTTCTTTAGATGTAGATGTTTTATTATTTATTTTAATTTATTTTCTTCCCTTTGTTTTTATTGTACATACTTTTGGATTTCTTTCATGCTACACAAAATCGCCAACCTAATATTGTGCAAAGCCTTGTCTTGGTATTATCGAGCTTAGCAGGCAAATTATTATACTGTGCAAATGTCCTAATAATACTCATGTTGTGTTATGTTATATTTTTGTTGCTATTATTGTTGCTAAGCCTCTTATGAACTTGATAATAATTACAACTTTTGAATAATCTTCAGTGTTTAAGCTTGTTGTAGAGATTTTTCGTATTTGTGTATCGTGGGAAGTGTTGCGATGAATGCTTTTATCGCTACTTACTAAGCCATATTAAGCCGTTAAGAATTATGTACGTATTTGTTATATGTACATATGTCTTGCCGGCAAGCTTTTTATACCCTACACTCAGAGTATATTTACTTTGCCATTCCGTATGTAACGTATAGAAGGAGGCACCGCAGGAAAAAAAATAGGGTGATGGGGGTACCTTTGACATTTCATTTTTAAAGGCCTATATTTCTCAAAATAAATAACCTTTTTTTAACTTTTTATATTAAATAGAATGCATATTAATCAGAGCAGGCTTGAGGAAATGCAACCCGCAGACGCGAGGTTCCTTGCAACTATTGGGTGCGAAGCCCAACAAATTAAAAAGCCATAATAAAAACCATTGGCTTTGGCTTTGGTTTTCATTTTTCTTTTTTAATGCAAAATATGTGATAGTTTTCTAAGATTATTTATATTGTATATAGAATAATCATGCTCTTATGTAATTCCTCTCACAAAATCAAATTAATTTTTTGAATTTTCACCAAATTTTGCATGGACGTCTGTAAGTTAATATTTAAAAAAAGAACAGCTTACAATTTTGAAATTTCCTTTATTCAATTCAAGCCTGGTATCAAAAGAAATAATATGCAATATAGTGGACATTTGATAAATGTCAAATGTACCCCTTTGGCAAAAGTCCATTGTTACCCAAACGTTTTTTCTTTTTTTTTTAATTATTACCACTTTATTTTCACAAAACATGCTTTTATTTTGCTAATACTTACACCTAGTGCTAACATATTTTGTTACCCGATTTATAAAAGCTGTCATATATGTGCATTTTTCACCAAAAATATCCTTTTTACACTCTTCAACCATGGTTTTTCTTGAAGCTAAGAGTATCTTGATTTAATATCCAAGGTGGAACAATTAAAGCTCAAGGACCTATTTTTTCATGTAACTTTATATGTAACTTTTCACGTATTTTTACCTTAAATGCAATTTGAACTATGTCTCTCTTTGAATTTTAATTGTTTAACTCAAGATGTTCTTAACTTCAAGAGAGACCATGTTTGAAGGGTGTGCTCCAAAAAAAAAATCGCAAATCTCATCTTAGCCCGGCCATGGTTTCGTTACATACTAGGTAACGAAAATTACTTCAGCGATCGCGAAAACATAAAAAAAAATGTATTTCTCCGAAGAGAGTTGAATATATATTATATATAATTTTGTCAAATTAAACTTTTGCATTTAAACTTTAAAGTCAAATGTGCCCCGTTGTCGAAGAAGCCCCACATTACCCTATCAGTACATTAGATATGTTCAAAAAAATCTCATGTTCAAAAATTCTTCGAGAACGCTTAAAATCTATTCATATTCGAGTATTTCCTCCTTAAAAAAAAAAAACCTCTAAAGGTTGCTACCAGAGCTGCAAAAATTTTATTTTTTCGAAATTTAAGCAAAAAAAATTAAGCAAATTGCATATTTTTTATAATATTTTTTATTCTTTAATTTTTCCTTTTTCCTGATCTACATATAAGAAAATACCGAAAACAATTTTTCAGCTATTTTTAAGACTATATACAAGGAAAAATCCATGATCTCTGCGCAAGCAGAGCTTTGGTGTTTCTTGCGTAACAGTTCAATTATTTTGCTGTTTTTACTATATTCACCTTCATACACTATAATTTAAAATTGTCAATGCCACTACATGAATTTCTCTAAAAAAAAAAAAAAAAAACAGAAAAAAAATAAGATCTAGTTCCAAAAATTATTAAAATTAAATTTGCATCCAAAACTAATAGGCTTCGGTGCGACCTTTTAAAATTGAGCTACAGAGATGCAACTGCGTGAAATTTATCCTCACATCATAAACTTGATTTTTCCCCAACAGCACCTTGAAAACAAACATTTAAAAAAATTGGGGATCACCCTAATTTATATGTACAGACAGGCATGGCTAAATCAACTCATATATAACGCATTTCATGTCGAATGTACTAAGCTAAAAATCGAACATAACCGATTAACCACAAACTTGGGAAAAATGCTGTCCTCTTGCATGGTAATTATGTACGTATTAGGGGTGGCAATCCCGGGATCCCGGGATTTGTTCTAAATATAGGCTAAAGTAATCCCGGGATTACAAAGAGACAATCCCGGGATTTTCGGGATTAGAAAAAAATTTTATATTATGTAGTAAATATTATTTTATATGACATATTTAAGTACAAAATCTGCAAAATAATTGTTTTCAATACATTTGATGTGCAAGAAACATTATTGCATCATCCTGCAAAATGCACATCAATTGTATCTGAACCTTAAATTGAGTAAAAATATTTTTTTATTGTAGCAATTTTTTGTTTAAGATTTTCTTAAAAAAAATGTCACATAGCAAAAAAAAAAATATATTTTTTTAATACTTTGACTAATTTTAAGAATTTTTTTCTCAGTGCGATTTGTATTGAAAATTGATAGTTCATGAGAAAAATGATAAAATGTGAAATTTACACTAAAATTATTTTTATCACTAACGGAAATACTAAAAATGCAATAGAAAAACAACATAAGCAAAACATATCTATTTCTTATAATAAAATACAAATCTGCAACAAAAAATATTGGTTTGTCTTCAAAAAAACCTTGATTTGACATTGAAATTTTGACGTATACCTAGATCTACCAAAACTTAAGTTCTAAGATTTAATTAAACTTTTGTCTGAAGCTTTTTTTCTGAAATCAGCATTTAAAGATTTGGACAACTTAAATGAAGCACACTTAAGGGTGCGTCTACTGAGAGCGAGCCATTCGGTGCCACTAAATCCATCACTGTCACATTTGAAGAAGGTGATAAAGTATTAATCAAGTACAAAATTTGGTACACGAGTTTTTAAATGTAAAAATAAAATTAATAGTTTGGTCATAAATGCATGATTATCCTCTATCATCTCCTTTTAATAGTGGCTATCTTCTACTAGTTAAACTTAGAAAATGTGATTTAGATGTATTAACACTCGAAGTGTTCTAAGTCAATTTTAAAGCTATTTATTTTTTCTTTTATTTTATTTTCTATCAATCCCGGGATTGATCCCGGGATCACGGAATTGGAAACTTCGATCCCGAAACTCAAAAAAGCTCCGGGATTGCCACCCCTAGTACGTATATCCCAAAAATATTTTTTACTTAAAAATTAGCTGGCGCTCGGGATTTTAACGTACTTACAGTGAAAAAACCTCAGCTTCTTTCTACAATATGAAAAAAAAATCAGAAGTCAAATTGTCACAAAAAAATTTTATTTTGATTTCGAAATTTTAAGCCAATTGGAAAAGTCATTAAAAAATCTATCGAAAACACTTTGACAATGTTTAAGGTTATGTTCGATTTTTGACTTCTGGGGCATTTCAGGCAAAGCGGACAATGCAAAAAAAATTATGTTTAGAAATTTGTTCATATTCATATTTAAAATAAAGCATAAAATATACCGGTACTATGCTAAAAATTTTTAAAAGTGATCTACATTAGTTTACGAGATATATGAATTGAAGTACATACGTGCCGTACTTTGTATGGGACATGGCACTTTCTTAAGTACATACTTAAATTTATATATCTCCTTAACTAATAACGATCACGTTAAACATTTTTTTTTTTTAAACATCTATATACATAAGGCCTTTTTTTAAAAATAAAATATTTAAAAAATATTATGTTGAAGTTACTGAAAATTTGATTTAAAATTTTTATTTTCGGTTTTCTAA